>PVLD010013222.1:0-50695 GCA_004027595.1 Dinomys branickii | reverse complement strand
TTTGATCTCTTCAATTATTGTCACTATTTGTTTTTTTCAGTTCTTTTTCTGAAAATTCATTGACTTCAGTGTCTGTTGGTCCATTTTCAGAAGTTATAAATTTTTGGAGGCACCTTGCTGCCTGTTTTCCACTAATTCTTGGATTTTTATGTTAAATATTGTAGAGAAGTGAGGATAACAAGTTCTGTCACAGCAGAGATCTCTTTAGTAAGTGGATTCTGCCTACCATGTGTCCTTTGCTTTGGGTAAAATTCAGTATACAAACACCCATTCCACCTATTCAAAATACAGGATCATTCCCTCTCACTTTTGAACAGACAATGATTTCTAGTATATCAAAGTACCAATTAGCTATCAACATATACTTTAAAACTTATTTTAAAAGTTTTTTAAACTTGTTCAATAACCCAGGCCAACAAAAAAATAATGATGATGAAGAATCAGATGGGGGAAGAAAAAATGTGAAAAATAAAATAAAATAAAGTAAAACAAAATAATATAAAAACAAAACAGGTTTTGATGCTATTATTTTTATGCCTGGATAGGAAACAGGGGAAGGAGAGGAGGTTTGAGAGTTTATCTGTGGGGGCGGAGAACAAAGTAAAAGAGAAGGAAATATGAGATTGTAATTAATTAATGAACTAGCAGTAATCCAATCTTACAATGCTTGGAAAGGTGACCATGCATGAGAGAGAGCAGAACAGGTCAGTGTAAATCACAGTGGGAACTAAAATAATAATCTAACACCAACACACAGTTGCACGGCCCCCCCCCCACTTTGATAATTAGTGCATCTGAAGCTGTAAACAGCTTACTGAGTTGGCCTCACACACTGATTTTAGGCATGTTTGGAGGAAAGCCAACACTTCACCAAATTCTAGTCATGCTGGCTTTAGCTTACCATATTTGGAGGCTTTTATTGTTCTCAGGCTCAGTGGTAAGGCATTGACTCTGCTCCCTCTAGTGAGTTCCAGCCCAGGACTCCCTGTCAACCAGAATCTTATAGAATATTTTCCCCACCCTTCTTTTCTCCCCATCACTGGAACTCCTGGCTCTTTTGTCTCAGCTCCTTCAGACCTCCATGAGGTTAGTGGCATCCAGGACTAGGGAATAGTTTTGCTCAGTTAATGAAGGCTGTTTCTCTTTATAGCCAGTTACCGTAGGTCCCACTTATCCCAGACTTCTGAATTTATCTTTAGCATTTGTTTCCTTCTATGTCCAGTGCCAGAGAGGTAAGGATCGTGCCATGATTCTCTGTCTGTGTTGTGTGTCTTGATTACTTTTCTAGTTACTGAGACAAAATATCCAGCACCCATCATTAAAGGAGAAAAGTTTTATTATAGCTTACAATTTATAAAGGTTTCAGTTCATATTTGACTATCTCCAAGGCAGGGTGGGATGGCAGAGGGCATTACAGAGGAGAAACAGCCAATGGAAAAGCAGGGCAGGCAGAAAACAGCAAGCAGATTCCTATCCCTTTATTTTGTCTAGGTTACGCACCCTAGGATAGGTAGCACTCACACCCAAGGTGGGCCTTCCCATTATCCACACCCAGTACTATGTCAAACCAATCAGCAGACTAATTTAGTAATCACACACCCTTAATCCCAGCATCACACACTCTAGATCCAGCCACCTCTGAAAAGCCCAACCTATGACCACATGAGGCTTTGGGGGCATTCTAGATACAAGCTATACCACAGAGACAATGCTTTCTAGAGTGAGTGTCCAGCTGCAGCCACCCTCTTCCTCTTCCCTTAAAAATTTTGTTCATTTCACAGAGTGGCTAAGTCTCTGGACATGGATTGTGTTCCACACTCTTGGTCAGAGATGATTCTTGTTTATTATCATTATCATAGATGATGGGCTGTGTCTCAGTGGGGAATGTACATAACACCAGTGAGTTGACATCTGGAGTGATTGCTGACTTCAGCTGTCTGCCTCCACCTTTCCCGGCCTGAAAGCTTTGTGCATTTCACTGGTTGACTATGACTCCAAAGGCTGGATTTGAGTCTGATTGTCAGATCTGTTTGCTATTATTGTCACAGATTCTGGGCCATGTCCTAGAAGGAAAACTGTGTGTCTCCTCCATGCTGCAGACAACAGTGTCTCTGGGCCTGTACTTGGAGCAGCATCCAGGATGATGAGTGGTTTTGCTTCTTACTTTAGCTTTTCCATTTTCTGTATTTCACTTGTTTGCTGTCTGTTCAGGATTTAAGCCAGTGGTTTCGTTGATAACTCTACCACCTCATGCCATCATGTTCTGTGACATTGGTTCCTCTGAGCTCTCTTGTGGATGCTGCTTCCTTTACATGGTCATGATCCTCCTTTCTTGATACTGGGACTTCCAGTGTTGGGTAACTGTTATGGTTGATACATTGTGTCAATTTGGGGAGTCTAGAGGTTTGCCTGAGTGACTCTGCAGGAAGCCAAGTGCTTACTTTGTATGCATCCTGAGCCTGTGGAAGAAGAGGGCATGGAGATTGTGTGAGAGCTACACACCCCCTGGATGGGGGTAGCCTGTTTACAATGTAAGGGAAGGAAAGAGGCTGCTTGCTGCTGCCGCCCTTCCTCCTTTTTGCTCTGGTTGTTTTTGCTGTGCTCTGCCGCCATGAACGTTTGCCCTCTGCGATGTGCCACTCTGCCTTAGAATCAGCCAAGTATGGACTAAAACCTCCATAAACTGTAAGCTAAATAAACCTTTCCTTCCTTCGAGTCTTGGGTATTTTGTCTCAGCAAGGAGAGAAAAGTAACCAAGACAGTAACTTTCCTAGATCAGAGGGTGTCCTGGCACCTGTGGCAGTGATGAGGGCCAAAAGCAGCTTTTTAAATATTTTCATCCCATTGTTGGTTTAATATGTAAATTCAGAACATTCAGCAAGGGTCAACTGTATCTGGAAAATCATTCATAACTCTTTTATGATGGTTGTTCTTAGCTGTTGTGAAGACAACAGTATGCAATATAATAGCCATTGCCAAATTCCTACCACCTTGTTTGATGAAGCTCTGCATCATTTTTTTTTTTTTTGGCAGTACTGGGGATTGAACTCAGGACCCTGCGCTTGCTAGGCAAGCGCTTATTCCACTGAGCTATATCCCCAGCCCTGTATCATTTCTAATGTGTTTTTTATTACTTGTCATTGTCTTAATTGTTTGAACAATCTTGGCACCTGGTAATCTGAGCAACTTCATTCAAGATAATAATATGTAATGTAACGGCTATTGTTAATTCCTATCATCTTGTTTTGAAATCCTGTATTGTTTTTATATTGTTTTGGGGTTCTTTTGGTCTTCATTGTTATTTTGTTAGTGGTTTTTTTTTTACTCTTTAAAATAAAAAAAGATAGTTGTTCTTGTGGATTTGACTAATAGGGGTCATTTTCTTATTGCAGTGTGGCTTTTAATCTAGTCACCTTCTTTTAAGCAGTTATTTTATATTTCTACAGATGATAGACCCAACAATGCAGTCATACACATTGTTTTACGCATTGAATTTTAGTTCAGCCAAAGGAAGAGAAAACATATGCAATTATTTTGTCTTATAATTACATTGAAAATTACTAGCACTCTTCATTTTTTTCACATGTATTTGAATTATCATCTAGGATCATGTACTTTTATCCTGAAGAGGTAACTTCAGTATTTCTTGTAAAGAAGTTTTGCTAGCAACAAATTATCTCAACTTTACTTGTCTAGGAGTACCATTTTTGCCTTTATTTTTGCAAGTAATTTTGCTAGGTATAAAATTCTTGATTGACAGTTTTTAATTTTTTCAGGCTTTTGAATATATCATATCACAGGTTTCTGACCTCCACTGTAGAATCAGCTGTTAATCATTTGGAGGTTCCTTTCTGTATAATGAATCCGAGTCCTCTTTGTACTTTCAGGATTCTTCTTTGTGTTGCACTGTAGCATTTTATCTGCTATGTCTGGGGTCTCTTCTTATTCATCGTATTTGGAGTATATAAGCTTGTTGGATGTGTACATTAGTGTTTTGCATCAAATTTGGAAATTTTTCTTCCTACAGTTCTTTGAATATTTTTCTGTCTTCTTTATAGCTCCTTCTGGCTCCTGTTACATGTATGTTCATGTTGCACCTTTCTCTGAGGCTCTGTTCATTTCTCTTCATTTTTACTTCTTTTTGTTCCTCAGATTGCATAATCTTGTGTATCAGGTCAACTATCACAGTATCTCTGTTCTTGTGTTCAAGGAACCCTTGTTTTACCTGATACTGGTCCCACAGCCAAACAGTAATAATGCTAACCATCTCAGTGTGCTAAAGTGTGTGTGTCTGGAAAAAGGAGTCCGTACTATTAATATAGGAGTGATATAGGACCTCCAAGTGACATAAGGGAAATGTTACAACTTCCAACCTGCTAGGTGTCTGATAACCTCCACCTGTGTTTGAGATTTGCTTTGAACTCAAACTTCTGCACACTCCCTTGCAAGACAGTCCAGTGGAAAGAGATAACATCTGTTTTACAGCCTGCTTCAACTCCCAGAAAAATGCCTGAACTACAACTAGGGGTGGGGAAAATACAATTTTCAGTGAATGACTTCCCTTTTTAGGAGCGGAGTCATACGTAGGGGGTTGGGTCAGCTTGGCCTTTCTGACCTGGAACCACCACCTTGTAAGCAAAGATGCTTAGGCTCTGGGATTCACAGTGGTATCTTGTGTAATACAGAGCCTGTGCCGCTTGAGTTGAGTCTGGTGGAAGGAAGCAGTACCCTAACTGTATTAAGTTTTATTTTGGCATTAATTATGTTAGGGAGAGAACATACTTTTTATGATTATAGTTACTGAAATTTGTTTAGACTTGTTTTATGGCTAGAATGATCATGTAATTCAATATGAAAACAAGAAATTTTTGTCTGGATCACATGCTAAAATGGATAGAATTAAGACAAGAGGCATAAACTAGTACTGTCCTGGAAAGCAGGGTGTCTTTTATTTGATTTACAGCTGAGTATCTGGTAAAAATTTTAAATGCTTCATGTGTATTTGAAAAGAACAAGTATTATGCATTTATCTGGCACAGGTTTTTACATATCCACTTTCTTCAGGTCAGGGTATCAACACCAACAACATTTTGGAAACCAACGCTTAGATTTAAACACATTCCTTCTTCCACTCCTCACGTCTCAGACCTTCCATCTGGAATCCTTTTATTTCCGCTTTAAGTACACACTTCAGAATATCATTTACTGAGACCCCCTGGTTGAAAAACTCAATTTTTGTTTGTCTGAAAATGCCTTCACCTGTTCTTGAACTATATTTTCACTTGGCATAAAATTCCATGCTGACAGCCCTTCTGCCTTTCAGCACAGCGAAGGTGGCACCCCCTTGTTCCTCAGTTTCCATTCTTGCTGCCGAGAAGTCAGCCATCAGTGTTTGCGGAGTGGCCCGTCTTTTGCTTTGGTGATCTTTTTAAAATGTCTTTAACTTTTAATTTAGAAAATTTCAATTAACACAGGGGAGTATAATGAGCTCTAAAGTAACCCTGAAGATTTTTAAAGCCCTAGCTTCTAAAATATTTACTCTCTCCTTTTAGTTTACGACAGTTGCCTGTGCATGTTTCATTTTATGTACATGAGGGGTGTTCACTGGGATTGGTTTCTTTCACCTCCCCAAATGCTACTTTTGCTTCACTCCCTCTCAGCTTTAGGGGCCTGAACTCCATGTAGACCGTGATGTCTTCAACTCAGGACTTTGGGCAATATTCTTGGTTGTCAAGGACTGTCCTATGAGCTAGAACATGTTTAGCATTGAACCCTGAGCTCACCACTGGATGCTAGTAATATGTACCCCCCACCAGTGCCACCAGTTGTGACTCCCAAAATATCTCTAGACATTGACAAATATCTCCCGGAATGCAAAATTGGCCCTTCAGAGAACTACTGATTTAGACCTATGCTAAACCTTTTAATCTGCTTTTCTTTTTTCTTAATGTTTCAGCATATATAGTACTGCAGATCTTTGTTATCTCTGGACTAAAATTTGAATAATTTCTTCACAACTTCTCTCTTCAACTTATCTATCAGGTCACTTTTGATGGTTTTCTTGTCCCTGTTTATATTCAAGCTAATCTTTTATTTCTATAAACAATCACTTTACATTCTGTCTCTAACAATTTCAGGATCTGAGTCATATTTACTGATTTTTCTTTTTGTCCATTTTTACTTAAGATCTTCCCTTGTGCACTCAGCAAGTATCTGTCATTTTCACTGGCATTTGTACAGTATGTGGCATCTGTGGGATGAAGTTGGACTTTTCATTAACCTCTTCTGGATAACTGGGATGACTGCTGTATTAATTGAGACTTGTTTTATGGCTAGAATGATCTGCCTACCTTGACGGTTGGATGATTTTCAGATTCTCAGGTCATAAGAATTCTAGCTGCAAACCTGAGGGAGCTAGAATTATCAGTATTGATTCTCAGACACTCTCTTCTTCTCCTCCTCTGTTCTAAAGTTCAAGAGTGGTACCATTTTCAGTAGTCTTGTTGGTGATGAGGAGGTAGTGGAATTATTTCTAATTCACCCTAAACTAAAAATTTAGCTCAAGGGATTGTGGTTTTATTAGTTAAGGTCTCTTATTGGATTCTCTCCTCCTCGGTGGACCTGATACTTTGTCTCTGGTGCTGTTAGAGGTTGTGAATAACTAAGCTCAATATACTTGGTTCTGCAAATGCCCCTAGGGCGAAAGCTGTTTAATTTTCTGCCTTCTTCTTGGGTGTACTCTTCACTTCACATTTTTTTTCTTTTACGTTAGTGTTCCTTCTTTCCCTGGCAGCTTGTCAATACACTGCAGAGGATATTCACAAACTTTTGCCAGCAATTTTAGTGGGAAAACTGGTCAAGGTACCTGGTTTGTATTATTTCAGGGAGGTGGGGATAGATATTGAGTTACCTCTTTTTCCCCTAGTTACAATCCAGTTAGTTTATTGGTCCTTTCATTTAAAACTCTACTTGTTTTATCCTGAATATACATCTAGCCTGGGTAACTTAGGTCAGTATTTTATAGGAGTTACAGATGGAGAAGGAAACCAGAAACACTTTTAGACTGCTGGTTTCACAGACTTTGCTTTTGACTCTCTGGCTGGAAGCAATTACGGGCCAATATGTGTGAACTTACTGTGGTCTCCCAGCTATTGCAGCTTGCAGTGGGCGATCCCTGAATAAATCACTATTTCGACATAAAGAGTTGCTGGGATGATCAGTTAGTAATTTTCAGCAATGAGGTAATCCTTTCTGGCACCCACATCTTTCTAGTGTGTTGCTTGGTGATTGCATGCCACTTTCCAGTACGCTTGGCCTGTGCCCACCTGCAATGAAGAAGAGTAAAATATGCCAGGGAGATAGTTTGCTGTTACAACAATAATAATGATCATAGTGCACAGGAAGGTACTGACAGTGGTGTTTACTCTGGACCATTTGCCATGCCCAGGACTTACCTGGATTAATCAATCCAGATAATCTCATCTAATTAATCTCTTGAACAACTGGCCCTGCTATTTAATTATTGCCATAATCAAAACTCATTAATAACGTCTTTATAGCTAATAACCTTCTAAAACAACTCACCCCATTGAGTCCCCTTGGCATTAATTTTGGCAGCCAGCTGATGTAGTGAGACCATCAGCATTCACTGCATGGGCCTTTCGATGGCATGTTTTTATGGATGAGGTAAGTGCATATTTTGTTTCCTGTAAAAATGTCCTAGGATAAATTATTACAGTTATGCTGTATGACAGGAGACTTTGAGGCATTGATCTCTAGTTGTCTACAGTGGAAGACATTTTGGGGCAGGCACAAAGGAAATCTTTGCTCTGCAACTGCTGCAGAGTCACCTCTGCATAGAGAGATGGAATAGCCTGCTCTTTTCCTATTCAGGAGCTTGATATGCATCCTTTCTGCTATCTCAGTGATTTTTAAACATTTGTGAAACATTCTTGAAATGTATCAGAAAGTTTGGCAAATACATATTTTTTCACCTGAAGACAAGAATAAATTGCTGGCATGAGGCCAGGCATTGTAGTATACACCTTCCATCCCAGCACCCAGGAGGACCAGTGCAGGATTGAGGCCAGTGTGAACTACATAGTGAGACCCTGTCACACACAAACCAAAAAACCAAAACAAGTTATTCCCATGAATATCGCCTTACTTCCAGGTATTTGTTGGCTCCTTTCTCACATGTAAAGATTTTCTTTCACATTACTACAAAATGAACAGCAAAATCAGAAAGTCAGCATTGCTGTATCACTAGCCTCTAATCCTCAGGTTCATGCAAATTTTGTGAATAGTTCCAAAAATATCTTTTATATCAAAAGATCTGGTTCAAGATCATATGTTACATTTCATTGTCTTTTTTAGTGTCTTTTTTCTTAGTACTTCTTCAAATTTTATGAACATGATACTTCTTAAAATATACATCAAACATTTTGTAAAAGTGTGGACTTTGGAGTCTGTTTTATTTTCCTGTGACTAGTTAGGTCATACATCTTCAACAGGAATGTCACAGAAGGTCTTCCTAAGTTTCATATCAGATGGTACATGATTGTACTTTATCCCAGTTCTGATGGAGTCAATGTTACTCATTAGATTAAGGTATCAATTAGCTTTCTTTACTATAAAGTTACTCCCCCTACCGCCTCCCTTGTAATTAACAAGTACTAATATACAAGGACACTCTCTGAGTTCCTCTGAACATCCATTTCTCATCAAACTTACAAGTTACTTATTTCATACTATGAGGAATCACTGGAACTTTTGGTCAGTTGGAAAGAATCACTTGTGGACCCCTCTGAGTCTGACAAACCCAAGCCAACAGAGACTGGGGGCCTGAAAGATATGAAGAGTCTTCTGAGAAACACATCTGCCTGCACCTTGCTGGTGCAGTGGCCACAGAGTAGTAGCTTCTAGCAGGACTTAGCAGAGTTCTTGGTACACACACTGCTCACCAACAATAGCCTTTGTTTTCCCCATTTAAAGCAAAGCCAGTGATCTTTCCAATATAGTGCACAGGTGGTGAATTCTTCTTCCCTTGAACCAAGATTTCCTGTGCTGTGAGCCTGTGAGGAGTAAAGTCCAGCCCCCAGTAGTGAGCACCACCTTGGAGTCTGGACCATGGCTCACTTTGGCTCCTCTGTCTGGAAAGATGTTTCCCTGAGCTATTTGCAGGTTACCACCTCATTATTTCTGTTTCAATCTTGGCACGAAGTTGTCCTCTAGTCACTTGTCAGTTTTGCCTCCTGGGTGAGTAAAAATAAGAGAAACATAATGAGGTAAGGGCTGGATGACACTGGTCTTGCCAATAAAAAGGAAGACAACCCTATCCATGAAGAGAAACAGACTGTCGTGTTTGCCAGCTGCAACTTGGCTCTTACGCTGATCTTGGCAAACACAGAGAAGTATCCACACAGGTGGCATCAGAAGGACAGGGATACCAGGGCCTTTTTTGTGAGGGCTGAGATCTGTTAGTAAAGATATTGGCAGTGAACTCTCAGGAGATGCCCAGCTTTTCATTGACCTGTGCAATGGTTAAGGGGAATGAAAGCTTTCCTAGACAAGTTATCCGGTGTAACAAGGTAAGGAGTGGGCAGTGGGAATGCTTTTGCCCATTTTATTCTAGGTTTTGCAACCCTTTCTTCTGGCTCTGTCCAGCATGGGTAGGACTTTTGCTTCTAGGACCCTTTTCATTTATTCCTGTATTTAGGCAACTCACATTTCCACGGTGGGGTTTACAAAGCTGTTTGAGTGGCCCAGCTATGTTGTAAATTAGCACAACTGACAGGGTCCTATCTGTTTCGGTTTCACTGAATAACAAAAGATGTTCTACCTTTCGTTGTTTGATTGTTAAAGTACATTTATACATCATTTCTATAAGATACACTATCTGTGTTATCATAGGTAGAGAGGAAAGAGCATAAGTGATTGGAATTTTATATGCCATCATGCTCACTTAGATGCCAAATGCATTTATTAGCCTCATCTGTAAAGTGGGAACAGAATGATGTCTTTATCCTGGGTCATTCTGAGGGGAGAGATGTTTAAAGTGCTCTTCCAGTGCCTGGTACACAGACACCAGGTATTAGGAAGGTAGCTAAACTATTGGTGGTAATGCTTAAACTCAGTGAGCCTTCTCTACCCAGGTAACATGCAAAAGTAGGACTTCCCACAGTGAGAGACAAGTGCTTGCCACCCCCAACACAAAACTCACCATGCAGCGGGCACTCAGGTCCTTTCAGCCTCACTTGGAAATCAGAGGCTGTGATTGCCTTCTGTTAGAATGAGTTACCAGGCCACAGATCATTCCTAAATAAATGTGGAATCTCTCGCCCCAGAATTCCTAACTTATCTCCTGCTACAAGGTGTACTTTTCTACTAAGGCCTTGGGCAGTTGATTAAACAGCCTGGGCTGAGCTGGGCTTGGTGGCGCATGCCTGTAATCCCAGCACTCAGGAGGCTGACACAGTAGGATCATTGTGAATTTGAGGTCAGCCTGGGCTACAAAGTGAGTTCAAGACCAGCCCGAATTGCATAGTGAAACCCTGTCTCAAAAAGACAGAAAAACAAACAAACAAACAAACAAACAAAAAAGTCTGGGTCCAACATTCAATTCAATCTCACCACCCCCACGGGGTCTCATTCTAGAAACATTGCTGAGCCTGAACTACCACCTCCCGCCCCTTTCTCTGAGCCAAGGATTGTCAGACTTGTCACATGGCCTGCTGCTCTGAGAGCGGATATATAACTGAGAACTAGGTTGGGTATGGAGTGGAAGAGCAACAGCTTAGCTGACCCTGTTCTACCCTTTATAACAGCACTGTCTTGGGGCCACACCATGGAACTGCTTGAATGTTACTGTCCCACACTCCTGAACCTGCTTCCCAAAAGGCTCACCTGGCTCTTCTCTGAGCCCAACTATGCCCTGCTGTCGCTGAAGACCTTTGTTAGCTCTGTGGCTTTATTCTTTCCCTGTCTAGACAGGTGGAATCCCTGCCCAGGGTCTACCTAACAGATCCAACTTCTTGGCATTGTCAGTTGCTGCCACTGTGACTTTAGACAAGTGCTTATTTTTCTGTGACTCAGTTTCTACATCTGTAAAATGGGGTTGTGGTAGAAGCAAGTCTGATCATGCATATACAATACTCAGCTCTGATCTTGGCACCTTGTACGAAAGTGTTCAGGAAATCTTACCTTATTTGTTATCTATGTGCCTCACAACTTTCTTATTAACTTAATCTGAAAGTTTATAATCTTGTGTTTAGTATGGGGTCTGGTCTGTAAGTGCTTGTTCAGTGAAACTTTTGGCTCCCATATAGTTTTGCAGAGTTATGGCTTAGGGCTTCTAATTCACGGTTTCTCAAAGGGTAGGACAGACATCATGGGTGTCAGGACCCTCCTGACTGTATTCAGATGCCTAAGCCCCATTCCAAACCTACTGAGCTAACATTTCTGGGGGCAGGGCCAGGAATCTGCATGTTCACACGATCCTCCAGGGATTCTTCTGTGTTACTAACTCCCTAAAGAGGTGTAAAATCTCCCTAGGGCTCTGGTTCTGCCCCAGGATCACAGGTCCTTCTCAGCTCTGAGACAGTAATTCTTCAGTGGGAGTCCCATCAAACCAGTTGTACCAACACTTAATTTTATTCCAAAAGCCTCCTCCTGCCCCACGCTGTCCTATAATCAGCCCCATGCCAGAAATCCTGACTTCAACCCAAACCTTTATGGCAAAGTTATTTCTCCCCTGGCTGAAGTCAAGATGTCATTTGTGCAGAGATCAGGACTGTGGAGGTCGCAGGTTACACTGTTGAACAGCTCACAGATGACAACAACAATCTCTTGGTGTCTCATTCATTCACTCTCACGGCAGAGGCTTGTTTTGGTTCCATGGCAGCAACTAATTAATTATTTGCGGTTCTTTTGTACTTTTACCAACATGAAGCTAAATTTACATTGCGGAACAAGCCATCCGTGCAGGATGTGTCATGATGACTGTTTTGCAATTTTGCACCAGCAAAAATTTATTAAAACTTCACGACTCATTAATAGTAAGTGATCATAATCGCTTAATAGAAAAAGGAAACTGTGCTAATGATGGAGGCTTTGATGAACATGTTTGACCTTAAGTCATGAAGCCAAATGAAATTAATATTGCCAAGTGTTGAACATAAGGTTATTTACAGTGCACACCATTTCAATCACCATAAAAGGCAAACAAACTTGTTCTGAGTTTGACTAGATTTGAAAGCCTTTTAACTCTTCGCAACAGAGTAAGGGAATGTTAATGAACTCCTACACAATGACAATTAAGTGACAGGATGTGAGGAGACACAGGAATGGCTCTTTTCTCTCAAGTGCTGAAGCGATGTCATCATTTGGCTGGGTAAAGACGCAGAGGCATTGCTAGAGTAGATGCCCGTCTCCAGAAAATTTAAGATATGGTCACAAGGATTTGGCAATCTAGTGAAGACTTCAGCCTCCCCTAACAGAATAAGGGGAGGCGGGTTTATGAGGCACCATAAACTAGAAGAATCTTAATCCCATTTATAAGAACCAGCTGTCTCTGTGGACATCATAGGCTCTGTTGTGTATACCCAGAATGGCTTCCCGAGTGAGAGTGAGGCTTTCTCCTGCCCCAGAGAAGTCTGAATTCTTCAAGGTCTGAACAGAGGGTACATTAACTTCCATGAGGGATAAGATCAAACATGATGGCTTCCCAAAGACAGTATCCATCACATGGTGGGTCTTCAGAAAATTTGTTAACTGAGGCAGAAATGAGCCTGGGGTAATTCAGGCCATTCAGTCTCCCAGGAACAAGTCAGTGACATTCAGGCTTCTGCTCTGCTGTGTACCAGACTTGGGTTTCCCAGCCACCTTCAGGTTTTACTGCCAATGTTGCCGGCAATTCTGGTTGTTGTCTTCCTTACAGTAGCAGCTGTTCTCAATGTACGAGTCCCACAGCCACCCCCTGTGATAGGTCCTATTGTTTACCACACTTGACAGCGAGGGAAACAAGCTCAGAGAGGCCAAGCAACTTTATCTCCAGAGTCTGTGTCTTCAGGGTCTGTGAGGGATTCATAGAGGATTCTGTCTTCTCCTTCTGGAGGTGTGAAAAGGCAAGCTCCCAAAAGCTGTGTCCTCACCCAGCTTACTCACCAGATCTGGAACTGTGTGACTTCTGGCTCTTCATCAGACTCAAGATGACCACGAAAGTAAGTATTTTGAATTGATCTAAGACACCAAGCCACAAGAGCACACTTGAAAACCCTCTGGAAAGAAGGCTCCCACAACTGCTTCAGAAGTGGCAAGAAGGGTGGCCTGTGTTTGAGGCGAGGGGAAATATTTTGAGGGGGACTGATTGATTGCAATGCATCTTGAAATGTAACAGCTTTTTTAAAATTTAGCATCGTATCCTATAATCACTCCTCATACTTTACTTTCACCACTCTGTCAACCGCCTTACCTTGGCTCCCTCCTAGTTTTATATTTTCTATGGGTCTCAATGCATATAATATATTTTGATTACTGTCCTCCCAGCCCTGACACGCACAAAGCACTCCTTAATCACTCGCCTGTCGCACTGCCCTCCCCCTTGGTCTCACGTCCTTTGGGGTGTTCCGACGTGTGCACTGCAGTTTGATGGTATCTGTCCCCCATCACCAGCGCTTACATCTCCTCCCCTTCCTCCCCTCCTTCTTCTCCCTCCTACTTTCTTTCCTCAACATGCCGTGCACATTCTCACCTTGGCACCTTGATCCTGCTAATCTGGAATGGTCTTTCCCTAGTTCCAGAACCTTCTTAACATTTAGACTTTATATGCAAGGGCACACGCTTAGAGAGACTTCCCGTGATCACCCAGGTGAAAGTCACCTCCAGCCCCTCTCTGCACACCACCCTATGTAATTCACAGTAATAATCACCTCATCCGTGTTTAGGGCCTGACTGGTTGCCCACACTGTCATCAACTGTCCCGTATCACCCTCAGGACTGTGCGGCAGCATGGGCACCATCATCATCCCGATTTGACAAGGGAAAACACTGAGAACACATTTTTATCTGTCATTTGGCAGGTGACATGTGTTACCAGCACATTTTCTTACCTGCTTAGGATCGCGCTCCTTCTATTACTGCGCAAGCTCAGTGAAAAAAAAGACCCGTCCTCTCTCCCCGCAGCTGTACCTGGAAGGATGGCTAGCGCTGGGCAGGCATTCAAATGTGCGTCTGAGGTTGGGGACGCACCCGTGTGGAGTGGAGGGGCAATGATATCAGTCATGGACAGGTGCTTTGAGGAGGTGATGGCTTTCCCGGGAAGGAAAGAACCGGAAGCCACATGAATGGCAGCTGGACGTTATCCGCTCCACCCTTCAGAGGGGTGAGGATGCCGGAAGGAGAGCAGAGGAAGAGAATTTAACCTTCCTGGCTAAATATGAAGCCATACGGGAGTCAGAACAAATTGAAATATCACCATTCAAATGACCACCTAACGGACAGCTCTGTTTCACTCTCAGTAAAACAAAATTAGGGAAAAAAATATAAGAACATACATTGGGAATTCAAAGGGCCAGAGGACTTGGTCAGCTTAACTCCTCCACTTTCCTTTAAAATCTAATCCCTTTGCGGCTCTGACAAATGTCACTCACAGAAGGCATCTTCAGGAGACACGGTAATCCCAAACTCACAATGCAGACCCTTGAACTGGGTGGCCTTGTTTGAACCCAGAGGTCCCTTCTGACCTGTAGGATTTTGTCAAGTTACCTCCCCTCTGAGTCCATTTCCTTACCAGCGAAATGAAGGTGGCAGCACCTGCCTCCTAGGATGGCTGTGAAGATCCAGTGTGATCGTCAGTGTCACATATGTGATAGTGACCATGGAAGCAGTCGGTGTGAGAAACCACCCAGGCAGCAGGCCTTGGAGTCCAGGCATGAAGAAGTAGAGGTGAAGCAGGGATGCAGACAGAATTAGACTTGGTGGTGAGAGGCTGTGGACAGACTTGGGGCACCCAGGCAATGCCTGGGCAGGCAGGGTTTTGTAGGCTCTGTGCTAGTTTTGCAGGGAAAGAAACTGGATGTGGGGGCTCCTCGGCCACCCAGCCCTCGGGGTAATGGGTCCTCCAGGGAGCAGCAAGGGCTCCCTAGTTGTCCTGGATGCCATACCTTGGTTTGCAGCCTTAGTGTCCACCAACGGAACCACAGTCCCATCCCTGTGCTCTGTTTGGCCATCTCCCAGGCCTGGGAGCGGGAGGCCGTCACACAACACAAGTGGCAGCCCCGTGCCTGGTACCTGAAGTTGGCTATGCCTTTGATTATAACAGGGATTATTTTAAGAGCACTTACTACCCTGTGAAAATTACTGTTAAAACTCAGTGAATAGGAGAGTATATAGATGCACTCTGCAGAAGGGGATCATAGAGACTGAGGCAGGAGAATCTCAAGTTCAGGGCCAGGTGGGGCAACTTAGCAAGATCTTGTCTCCAAAACGGTGACGCAACGGAGACGTAGCTCAGTGCAAGGGCCCTGAGTTCCAACCCTAGTACTGCGAAACGTGTGGGAGGAGTGTAGGGCATCAAAGTACTGTGCAATCCCTTTTGAATGATGACACTAAAGGAAGGCAGAAAGCATGAAGGCAAAGGTCACACCAAGGGACATGAGCTAATAGATATTGTCACAGATGGGACAGAGGTCATCTAGGCTTCTCTTTCCATAACCGCCGAGTGGGTACAATGGATGAGTTCCACTTCTTCCTGTGGCAGGAGTCAGGGAGAACACAGTGTGCGGATGCCCTGTACCTGTAAAGCAGTCCCCACTTAAGGGGACATGGACTGAGTAATCCAGGGATTAGAAAATCCGGTGACAGAAAAGTCCTGCAAGAATGAACACAAACCAGGTATGTGACAGGGCAATTGTTTCCACCTTCCAGCTTTAGGTACCCGTGGCTGAGCACTAGGCCAAGGATTTACTTCCCATGGACCTGAAGGGGAAGCAAACAGAGACGAGAACTGTGCCTCACAGCAGTGACCTCTCTTCTGTCACCTGATTCACATTAGGCTTTTTTACAGTGTTTGTGGTTTACTAGCACATGTTTGCGGTACTCAGTGACCACACTCCTTGTGGAGAGTTGGTCTGTGTACATAACACATCTTAATTTTATATTTCCCTACCCCACCCTGCCCCCTCCAACTCGTGGTCCCCTTCATTGTATAAAGGCTCTCTCTTTCTCATTCCTGATATCTGTCTTTTATTTTTCCCTTTATTAAAGTTTGGGTTTCTCATGTAAAAGAAATTCTGCAATATTTAAGTTCGTGTGTCTGATTTATTACACTTAACATTATGGTCTCAGGTTGCATCCATTATCCCACAAATGACTCAAGTTGATCATTCTTTCTGGAAAAATCCACCACATTTGCTTTACCCATTCGTCTGTAATAGGCATATAGCTTCTAAGATTTAGCTATTTGATTGTGCTGCTATACGCACGGGCATGCATGCATCCCTGTAATATGGTGCCTGTAACTCTTTGGGGAGGATACCCATAAGGGGAATAGCCGAGTCAAATGGAATTTCTAGAGGCGTTGGAACCTTGAAAGGGTATAGTCTACAGGCAGGTTTTAGATCACTGGGGCATGCCCTCAAAAGAGACTGTGGAATCCCAGTCTCCTCCACTTCCTCTCTTTTGCAACTGGACAACAGGAGAATGATTTTGCCATGCACCCCACCGTGATGTGCCATCTTGCCACAGGTCCAAAAGCAATGGCACCAAACAATCATGGACTGAAATTGCTGGAACACTGAGCCCGAGTAAACCTTTCCTCTTTTTTAGTTGATTTATCTCAGGCACTTGTTAGGGCGATGGAGAGCTGACACACCAGCCTTGGTTTGCTCCATTCCAAGGCGGATGCCGTCTTTACGAGGTGTGATCTGCACCAGGAGAATGCTGCTGCTGAATGCCATCCACCGGGGACCCGGGCTCACAGCAACATTATTGTAGCTGCGTCCGTCTCGCTCACAGGATGTGTCTCCACGCAACTTCTGATTCTTCCCTAACGCCAAAATGACCATGAAAGACAAACCTTTTGAAGTGATTCAGGACACCAAGGCAGCCACACTGGACAACAGAGACGCCCTTGAAAGAAGATTCTCAGAACTGCTTCAGTGAGTGGCAAGGTGACAGGAAAACTGTGTTTGAAGTGAGGGGGAGTATTTTGAAGGAGATGAATGGCAATATATTTTTATTATAAAATTTTAAAAATTTGAACATCCACTGTACATTTTGATCACACCTCCAATAAGGTCCCCCTCCCACGCCCCGTGCATTGCCATGGTACCGGGAGAGGTGAGGTCCGAGAGCACAGTGACCTCAGGGGAGATGTGAGAAGGGCAACTGGGCACCTGAAAAGTCAGAGCTGGGTCTCCCACTTCCGCAGTTCTACGGTGACAGGCTAGCTGTGTTTCTCTGGGCATGGGAAAGTAGCTCTTTAAAACACTGAGGCGGGCTTCTGTCACCTGGTTTAACCGTGTACGTTGCAACTTCTTTAGTTGGTTTCATGTTGGAATGAGGGATTGAAGTGGAAGGGTGACTCTGGGGAGCTGTCCTGGCACATGGGTGACTTGTCATATTTCTTTTAATCTGCTGTCTTTTCTTAAGGTGAGGGAGGTAATCTAATTACTTTTCAAAGACGAGCTCATGCTGCAGTATGCCAGTTTGGGCTGTTCTCAGAATGCAGCCCCAAGAGTGGGTGGAGAGAAATGCGGTGGGGTGGGGAGGCAGGGTGGGCGGAGCCCCTCCCTGCTCGGAAGGCAGGAGAATGTTTCCCCGAAAGTCCTGAGAGCAGCGTAAATGGATGTTGGCAAAAGAAGGGAGTCAGATGACATCCTGGGCTGAGACTGCATCAGTCCCTTACCTTCTCTGAGACTAGTTCCCGCACTTACAAAATGAAAGTAAGTCTATCTTGTAGCTGCAGTGAAGGCGGAGTGAGGGCATGAGCACAGAGCCCATTCAGCCTGGGCATGCTGTGTGATAGGTACCCAATAACCAACACGCATTATTATCGGAGTCCCTCTCAGGATACCCCACACTGAGTAAGTTAATCCTTTCAAGAGCTGACCCAGCCTTCACGTGGGCTGAGAGGCCGTGAATAGGGATGACTCACCCTGAGCTGTTGATCACAGGATGAGGAATTATTTTAAAACTCTCCTGTGCACACAGCAGGTTCTGGAGGGTACCTCTTCCCCAGACTAAGGTGATTAATCTTGCAAGAGGTCCTGATGGGGCAGTGCACTGTGGCTTCTTGGGCTGTGCAGGGCTTTGCTGGCTGCGATGGGGAACTGTAGCCCTGGGAGCACTCTGAGCTGGACCTGTATCAGCTTTCCTCCGAGGGGCAGGGCTCGGAAGTAGAGCTGGGCACCACACAGCTTGTGCTGTTTCTTTATATTCCCCAAGCGAACCTATGATACAACTCTGGTCGTAGGAAAAACTGTACATTTGGGGGAATGTTCTTCTATTTACCTATCACCTATCAATATCTATTTATCAATGCCATCAAGCTATCATCTATCAGTACCTGAATCTGGCTTATTGCATGTAATAGGGTGGTCTCCAGTTCTAACCACTTCCCTGCAAATGACATGGTTTAGTTCTTTTTTATGGCGGTCTAGTGTGCATTTGTTCTCTGTCCACTCATCCATAAGCAGGCATCCAGGCTGATTCCACAGTTTGGCTACTGCAGACCGATAAACTCGGTAGGCGGGTATCCTTAGCGTACGCTTACTTTAATTCCTTTGGCTGTGCACTGACGGGGTACAGCCAGCTCATATGGTAGATCTTTTCAGTTGTTTTGAGGAAACTTCCACACTGCCTTCCCTAGCAGCTGTGCTGCTTACATTCCTGGTGTATAAGGCTTCCTTTTTCAGCAGATCTGCACGGCATTTATTTTTTGTATTTTTAAAGCTACTTGTTCTGATTGGGGTAAGACATATTTTGATTTGCATTTAATAGCTAAAGATGCTGAACATTTTTTCATATAGTTATTAGTCATTTGTACTCCTTTTGAGAAGTGTCTGTTCAATATATTTGCCCACTTATTGTGTTAATCATTTTTGGGTACTGTTTCTCAGGTTCTTTATGTATCCTGGATTTTAATCCTCTTCAAGGTGAGTAGCTGGCAAAGATTTTCTCCCATTCTCCAGGGGCTGTCTCTCTTCATGCTTTCCTTTGCTGTGCAGAACTTTCTAAGTTGATGCCATCTCATCTGTTTATCTTTGCTATTATTTCCTGAACTGCTGGAGTCCTATTTAAGGAGCCATTATCTGGGCCTCTAAGGAAGTTTAGGTCTTACTATCTGTACCCACCTATTGTCTGTTAATACTTATTCCTCCATCATCCCTCTATTATCTAATTACTGTCGTCAGGTTGTCATCCATTTATCAAACAGCTATTGATATCTTCTACCTGTACCTATTAATATCGACACCCTCCTTACCTGTACAGAAGCAGGACTAGTTTTCACTGTCCTTTACCTTGCTTTTCCACTTAATATACTACTTACAGATCACTTTCAGTTTCAGTGGATGGGCGTCAACCTTTTCTAATACAGTTGCGTAATATTCCCTCCTCTTGGGCCACTAGAGGTTCTTCGATCAGTTCACATTCGATGGATCTTCAGGTTGTTTCAAGTACTCCTAGTTTGCTGTTACAAATTATCTTGTGATGGGAATGTTTTTGCTGTTATAAATTATCGTGTGATGGAAATGTTTTTGCTATTACAAGTTATCTTGTGATGGAAATACGTTTTCATGGATCTTGAAACCCTCTGAGAGAATGCAGGGTAAATTCTTTATGGTGGAATTACTGGCTCACAGGAGATGTGTATTTTCAATGATGATCCATACTGTCCGTAGCTTTCTGGAAAGAATTTCGCTGTTTTTACGCCCACCCGAAGCACTCTCAGGCCAAACACTCACCTTATCATTTAAACACAGTGCACTGTCTGCCAGCCTGCACAGGAGGAATCTTGAGGAGGATAAAACCCTTCAGCGCAGTAGCACTCTCAGTTTATGTGACTTTTACAGCTAACCCTGCTCAAATCTTTCACATCTCTGTGTTTTCGTTTATGCTTTGTTTATATCTCCAAACACAAGCAGTCTTGTATCTTGTTTCTGTCACAGTTTTTATTCATTTTCTTGGCATTTCTCTCAGGGTTCTATTAGACATTTCTGGTCCTGTTTCCTAAAGTTTCTATCCCCTGCATCCTAGGGACTTGGTGGCATTCAGAAAATGATTAGAATGTGAATCAAGGGAGGACCCTGAAGGTCCCGAGGGCATTCACAATGGCTGCTCCCTCATTTCTGCTGGAAGATTCAGGCAATGACCTGCCCCTTCCCATTCACCCGTGTGCTGATGAGCAGGGGTTCATTGCTCTGTGAATGAACTTGGGGATTCTGTAAGGGCTGCCCTGAGAGGCCCAGGGTGAGCTGCAGGGACCTGGCTTTCGTTACACTTCTAAATACTCACTTCTTTTCCCACCCAACCTGGGGAATTATTTTTTTGTAGCAGAACTCTAACCCAGGACCTCATGCTTGCCAAACAGACATTGTGCCCCTGAGCTACATCCCTGGCCTCCAACCTGGGGATTCTTTAGCACCTGACCCAAATCATTCTAAGCTTCACCAGCAGAGTGAAAAGACAGGGCAGCGGGAAAGCCCATTTGAGTGGTGTATCACAAAGATGACCAAAGGAAAAACAAAAAGCTGGGCGTGGTGATGCACTTCTGTAATCCCTTACTGGGCAGGTTGATGTAGGAGGACTGCTTTGAGTTCAAGGGCAGCCTGTGCTATACAGTGAGCTTAAGACCACCCTGGAATACCTATCAAGACTGTCTTAAAAAGCAAAACAAACAAAAACGATGAAAGAAAAAGAAGTGTCTTTCAGGAAGTCAAGTAACAGGCTTCGGTCTTTAAAGAGTGGGGCAGACTCCTGCTGTTCCATGGACCGTAAGTTGCATCCTATGGCAAACAAGAGGGGTAAAATTAATTATATACTGTGGTTTGTGTTTTAATATTTTTCCTCACAGTCTCAGTGGGATAAGGATGCCAGGGGTGATCACTTTATTTTGGGTAGCTGACACCATGATTCTCATTCAGAAGGATAAAATCTGACCTAATGTGACCCTATGTGATGTCACCTAGCCGGGCACTGAGCTAGATGCTAGAAATAGGAAAAATTATCCTATTCTCTTCTTTATCATTTATCAAAATGCTATTTGTAAATCTAAATAAGACATCTGATACACATATGATGGTAACTAGAGAATCTACCAACCGTATCTTTGAATGATAAAATGCACTTTAGGACAGAAATAAATGTCCGACGCAGCCAGTCCTTTTAGTACTCACAAGTGAGACACTAGATTGGGTCTGAAATTGGCTGCTGACCAGTAGAGACTGTGTCCTCACCTAGGGGACACTTGGCAAGTCTAGACATATTTTTGAGGAAGGAAAACCCACCGAGCCTGCTAAACATCGACAATGTCTAGGACCTGAAAAACCCACACCCCACCTGCAAATAATTATCTGACCCCCAAATGCCAATAACACCAAGTTTGGGAAATCAAGAGCAAGAAGCTTTGCGTCAACTACTCAGTCCTTGTGATCACCTATCCCGTATCTTACTGGTTTTGGCTTTAGAGACCTCTGTGGCTTTACAGATTTCAAGATTCTTTTCGATAAATTAGGATAAAAGAAAAAGCCATGACAATAATCATTTTGATTTTTTTTTAAAAAAAGGAAACAGTTTATTAGGATATTCTGGGGTAGAGATGGCCGAAAGGACTAGGTACATTCTGTAGTGCTTGCGCAACGGGCTAACAGAAAATTCAAACATCACAAAACCACTTTCAAAGTCCAGATAGCAAAACTTGTACTTCTACGTGTACACATTCTTCCATGGATGTTGGCAAGAAAGCATGTTGCAAACAGCTGTGTGAGGAAGAGGTCCGGGAACAACCCTGGGAAAACACACGAGCGTCCTTCAGAAACCAGATACACAGACGTGAGAAAAACATATCATCCTCCGCAGGCGGAAGACTCCAGAACACAGCGGAGCATAGAGATCCGGGAAAGATGCCTCTCCCAATGGAAGCTTCTCCACAAAGCTCGCTTTGCCCACTCAGCTACAGCTCTGAATTGCTTGGGTGCCTGGACCTCTTGCCCTGGGCAGAATTCTAAAAATATCCCCCAAATCAGAAGCTTTCTTTTCTTTCACCGGTGTTGGTAACCTTGTGAAATAGGCAGCTGGGACATGCCCTCGGGTTAAGAGTAAAAATTGCAACGCCTTCCCGAAGTACAAGAAAAAAATCTTCCGTCCTAAATCTCACACAGCTTCTCACTGGGAGTTGGATTAAACAGAAAATAATTTCAATATCAACGGATAATACACACAAGATGGGAAAACTCTTTCAAGCAGGCTCCATGGTGAGAGTGATCCCCCACTCCCTTGGCGAACAGAAGGGAGAAAAAGAGGAAAAAAACCAGATAATTAGGAGAACTATAAGGCCCTGGATTTCACGTTTCTGAAACCATTTCTTCACTCCTCTGAGGACAATCAGCTATTTCTCATTCCGAAAGAGCACATCAGAAGTGCCTATTACAGGAAGACCACAGCCAAATAAGACAGGGCAGCCTGTGATCCAGTTCTGGGATTTCCATTCTTTCCACCCACGTTTCACAAATGCCTTCAGCTAAAGCGGAACAATATTAAAGCCCAAATTCCGTATCAAGCATACTTTGTACAACAGGAAGATAATGCTGGATCATACACCCCTGTGGGAGAGGGTGGGGAGAAAACATGGATGGAAGGAAGGAAGGAAGGAAGGAAGGAAGGAAGGAAGGAAGGAAGGAAGGGGAAAGGGAAGGAATGGAGTGGGGAACAGAAGAGAGGGGAAGCAGGGCTTTATTGATTGAGCTTTACATGCTAGTGTGCTGGAAGGCCCAGCACTTTCACCCAACCTTGCAGTAACCACCTTGCCCTGGGCCCCCAGGCCAAACTTTACTGACTTCTAAAGTCCTTGGGGTTTGTCAACTGGGCCTTCCCCTGGATTTTTATAATTCTTCATCCTCCCTCAATCTATGCTATGTCTGGTGGGCATGAGGGGTCACTGCACATTTCAAGTTACGCTCTTTTGAATGAACCCCGCTGACTGTGTGCTCCCCTCAGCTACAGCAGTTCCAGTGTCTCAGTCCTAACAGCGCCATGGCTATTACCTGACTCTAGAGCAGTTCCGCAGGCTCACCTATGAGGCCAAGGTCACAGCCCCCTGGTGTCTCGAGGTGACGCCTGTGCTCCTCACTTGGGTTGCCACAGTGGATGCTTAGCCCCAGGCTGAGGGCAAGTGGGCTTGCCTTCTCCATCGTGGGTGAACTGGGTTTCTCCTGCACTCATGGGGCCTGGAATTTAACTTCAGACTGGGTCAGAAAAACAGGTTCATAGACTCTATATAAAAAAGGATGCCAAACTGAAGGATTTTGCTAACCTTGAAAAGTAAGTGTTTCCCAATGTTGGGGAAACTGGTGTCAAAGGGCTCAATAGTCTCACATTACTTGTGGAAAAGCTTCAGCTCGAAGTGATGGCTCATCTAGCCAGAGTGCACGTTCAACATCTGTGCTGAATTGATCAGCATCTGACTCGTTTTTCAGGAGGTTAATAGAGAGACTGGTGTCCCTGGGAGGGATCTGGGACTAGTGAAGTGGCCCAGGTTCTTGCCTGCATCCTGTGCTGGAAGCAGATTAAAATCTCTGCAGACTCACTGCTCTGGCACATGTGGAGAGCTGCTGGGACTGGCTGGTCATGCTCATGTCCCTGGGGACAAGAGCTAGCTTTTCGTCTCTCGGCAGGAAACACAGTGAGCAGATTTAACGTCGCTGTGATCTGAGCGCTCCTCAGACCTTTACCCCAGCTCACCCTCCACATCTCAGGGAACCAAATTCACTGTCAGTAAAACTCCGTGACCCCACAACTACATAACCAGGCCAGATAGCATCACTGTTGCACAGAAAGAAGTCTTTCGATGCGCCAAGGTTTTCATGCAACTAGCATTTTTCAAATGTCTGCTATGGCCATGCTGTCTGCTAGGGAAGGCTGGTTCAGCAGGAAGAGATGGCAGGCCTGAGGAGGAAGCTGACTGTGTCGGGGCAGCCTCCTGGCACTGTCCACACAGAAATAGGGACTGCTAAGAAAGCCCAGCCTGCAAGGAATAGAAGGAAATCAGAGAAAACCTTCCATTGATGCGGGTGCTGGGCTTGGCAAGTGCCCTCGAGCAAAAATAAACTCCCCATGGCAGTGGGACAAGATGCTGATATTGGCACCTGCCAGAGGCAAACTGCCGAAGTCGCAGCTGCGCTGGTCAAATGAGTTTGGAGACCTTAGGGGGCTGAGGCCTCAATGACTATTAGCAGGCTGCGGTGCTCTGCAGTCAGTTTGCTGAAATCGGGTTTGTGTGCCTTCCCCGCCTCTCTGGGCTGGGTCTCAGAGCCATCAGAAGCGCAGGTGGCTCTTCCCGCTGAGCAACCACCCCAAGCTGCCTCTGGGAAAGAGAGGCTCATCAGAGAACACAGGGAGTGACAAAGAGATTCCTGGGAAGGATGCAGTAGGCTGAGCAGCCCAACAGAAGGAAGGAAGAGCTCAGGGCACAGGTAGGGGGGTGACCTTCCGCCATTAGTGTCATCTTTAGATCATCTGGCCCCTGAGAGAGACTTCATCAATGAAGCGGACATCTGTTGGAACAAAAATGAGCTTGGCTAACGCTAAACTCACAGCAACTGGGATGAAGAATGGGCAGGAAGTGACGCTGCTAAATACTTAGGAGTAAAGAACAAGGGTAGAGACTCCATAACCAATCCAAAAGAACCTGAACCAGTCAATACTGCAAGACAGCTGTCCTGGAGGAAAGAAAGAACCATGCTACAGAACACATACTGGGGTTTGCAAAGCCCACAGATTTAAGGCCTCTGCAGTGAGAATATTAATCAAAGGTACAATTCTCAAGAAGAATCCTAGGCAACAGACTTAAAACAAATCATCGTCACTCAAGAAGAAAAGCTGTGTCAGAGTCAAGAGGTGTCAGATATATACATAGGATTTCTGTCTCAGGATAAGAGAAAAATGTAGCTTCTAAGGGTACTCAGCCAAATCCTCAGCCATTTTGCTTGTGAATTCTAAAAAGAAATTCCTTCTCTGTCATCCAAAAATTACCAGTAGTTCTGGCTTCCTTGCTGGAAAGGAACCACTGCCTATATTTCAAGGAAGTCTGGATGCTCTGTTAGGTGAAGCCTCCTGTCCTGCTCACTAGGAGACACGAGAAGACCGCACGACCCACTGGCCTACATGGTACATGGTCTCTTGTTGCACCTTGACTTGGCTTTTCACTCCGAACTCTCCAAGCTCAGTGCAGATGGGCCTTCTGCTGCCATGGTGCCTGGGCCAATGGTAATTCACTCCCATCTGTTGCCACTGCCTCTAGTGTTTCTCACAAAGATGAGCTTCCTGCGGTCTCATTTGCTTCAGCAAAGAGAAGCAAAGGCAACAGAGACCGTGCAGGTATGAATCCATGAGATCAAGAACAGCACTGAAAGAGAATCAGAAGACATGAACTCATTCAAGCAGCCCTTTTCTGGTCTACAGTTGATTGACTCAAGTAAGTCATGTGTGTCTAACTACATGAATGAAGCCCTATTTTCCAAAAGAGCTCCTCTGAGGCCACTATTTTGTAAATAATAACTGAAATCCATTTATGCTGGATTCTAAGAAAAGAATTCGCTAATTATATAAACTCCCACTGCTCTTAGCTACCTTTTCCCAAGCGCTTCTGACTTAAAACTGCTTCCACTTTCCCACTTTCCTAGTTCACCAGATGGAGTGTCTGGGACTGTCTGATTGAAAGACAAAAAGATATGGAGGAAATGGGATGCAGGTGTGAGAGACCCAGCCTCAGAGCCTATGCAAGACAGAAACTGTCTCAGTACTGATCAAACTGAAGGGCACAGCAGCCCCGGAGAAGCCCTGACTAGTACTGGATCAACTGGAAGCCATCACTTGAACTTGAAGCCCAGACATTTTTTTACTATAAGACAGAGAGTTGTTTAAAAAGAAAATAGAAACCACACTCTTAATTAATGCTCTGGATACAGTTTGCTATTATACTTAAAAAATAACCTATGTCATTTTCAACATCTATTTTTTTTCTTTTAGAGGTCTGAAAAAAAATACTTATGGAAAAATAAATATTTAGCTGCCATTCTGAATTCCTTCTCTCCCTTGTGCACTTCTGCCTTCGTGTGCTCGGCTCAAAAGATCCTCGAACAGACACTGGTCAGAGATAGTCAACACCTAAGTGAAAAGAATGTGCTTCTAATCATGGCAGCAATATTGCCTTTTTTCTCTTTCTCTTGCTCTCTGAAATATGTAGGACATGGGTAGATTTGATCCAAGATTCATGGTCTCCATTGGTATAAATGTCTATTTTTTGTTGTCAAAATCAACCACCATGTTTTCTGTAAGAGGCGTGACCTTAGCAGATAGCCCCTGTGTTTGTCACCTGAAATGTGAGGACTGAAGGACAGGAGGTAGCGAATCACTTTTTGCTGGTAAGCACCCCAAGAGGAGGTTGGGTAAAATATTCCAATAATTTCTCTCTTCTAGTCTTGCGGGGAAATGCTGCTGTTTTAGGATCACCAGGGTAAATTGGGATCAATCCAAATGACAGGACCACTTGCTTGGCTTAGTTTTATAACAATCTCTTGAGCAAGTTGTTCTTGAACAAGATATTTCTCCTGTTTACATGTAATCAGTCACTCATTTTCAATTTGAGGACTTGGTAACTCACATATGCTTTCATCTCTGAAAAAAAATGAGATCTTTGCTGGGGAGAGAGCTGTTTAGGTTTAATTCACATGTTGTGTATCTACACACTCTTCAAGGAAGCTGCCCTTGTTAGCACTGAGAACTCCCATTTCTTCTTTGGTTATCTGAAGCTAATTAGAGCTGGTGGGTTTTACAGAAGTAATCAATAGCTTTCTATAGTGGATCACACTGAATCAGACCCATACGCAATTAGCCCAGTACAGACACTCAGAGGTACCTCAATTAAAACAAAATATGTTCTGTAAGAGATATGCTCTCATGACTAAATGCCAGTCACTTTAAACAAACACTCAATGTGTTTCTTTAAAGTACGAGTCTTCATGAACTTTTCACTGACCAAATATAGTTGGGTGTTCGATGCATTTGCCTTGAAAGGGTTCTTAGGTGAAAAAATGTTGGTACTGAGTATTATATATCTGTGTTTATTAACATTGGGGTATAAATACATTTCAAACACCAAAACAGCTCAAAGAGTCGGCCTCTCCCTTGGATTTCACAGACTTCTCCTCCCCCAGTGATCTGCTGAATCTTCCAAGACAGAAGCTCAGCCAGCAAAGAGTTCAGTATGAAATGTGCACCAGGGGTCTCCCCCTCTGGGCCTCTGTAGTATGGGAAGAAACCTCATGCTTCCAGCACCCTGTGAAGGAAGTGTGAGAGAAACCAGCCACCAGTATATGATCACTGCAGATTCTGAATCTCGCCATCTAAACCACACTTCAACAGTGCACATGAGGGTCTGTGTGCTGGAGGAAGAGAACACCGGAAAAGCGTGTGCAGCTGGCAAAGCCGGCGGCCTTATCACCGCGGCCCCGCCCCGTTCTGTTCACCTGTGCCAACCAACTCGCCTCCCCAGCCATCACACTGACCCTGCCAACCTTCTTTCCTTTCTGCGTAGTCAGCCGCAGTCTGTCAGGGAAGAAAAGAACAAGACACAAGCTGATTCCCGATGATCCTCACACCAAACTGCTCTCGATGGCAGTCAAGAAGTCGCAGCTGGGAGTAAAGACAATCCTCAGGAAAACAACTGTGAACATGGAAAGAGAGGGTGGCACATCCCCATCCCCCATCCCCATCAACACTGCCTCCGTCAGAAACCATGAGCTCCGAGACACCAGGTTGTGTCAGCTGGCAAAGGTACCAAGAGATGCTGTGCGCCTCACAAGTGGCCCCTGGTTTCCTCCCACCTACGCTCACTTGCATTTCAAGACATAGTAAAAGATGACTCAGGCTGTTCTGTTTCCTCCTGCCCGTCCACAGCACATGGTGCAAAGCTCTGTGCTAAGCATAGGCTCCTCAGCGTCTACTTTTGAAGAGCTGTATTTGTGAAGTTAATTTCAGAGCTAACAGAGCTTCTGAGAGGAGCACAAACTCCACATATTTCATATTAAACCAACAGTTAAAAAATGAAGATACGGTTACTTTCAAAATATAGGAAGCCAATAGTTGAAATCACTGAGTAGTAAAATTTCTTTTCTACATATAACCTCGTAAGTGTAAAGAGTATTACAGTGACGCTTTGACTATATTTGACTCGTTAGTGTAAGGGCTTCTCACTCAGTAAGGCTTAGGAGAGTATTCACCAGTGATCAAGGTACTGCGAGGGTTCACAGCCACTCTCCCTATTTTGACTAAAAGACACAGTGTACATCTGGATGTGACAGGTGCCTTTCGTTTTGTATGACAGCATGGAACTGTTTACAATACACAAACAGTGCGGAAGATGCTAGTATGTACAGAAAGACGAATCTCAGTACAAGGTCTTTTCCCCAATATCCTCTCTGGATGAGAACTTTCACTGTGTGGCATAAAGGCTTCTCATCCATGTCAGGTTGTAGTTTATGCCATTAGAAATTGAAGCCACTACATGAGATATGGAAGAATCCTTAAAAATACTAACTCCTTCTCCATTTAGTAAAGGCCAAGGTTAAAACTGTTAAAATCATCATCCTCATCAAAAACATGGCCAGTTTACTTTACAGTCAGGTTTACAAACTGTGCCCTTAAAATACAGCATGCCCCAAGCAAAGCCTTTTGAGTCTGGAATGTAGCACTGCCTCAGGTTTTCCACACACGCCCCTAAGGATCACAAGAAGCTCTCTTTAAAAATAAAAAGTTCCAGGTGGACGAAACTGTTTCTCCACTGAGCTCCTAGAACTGGATTTTCAGATATACAAGAGGATAGGAAACAGATAACTTCGTGTTTTGTCTTTTTACATGTCCATGTTGTTCTTTTGGTTTTCGTTTTGAATGCAGCTACGATGTTTCTGCCAAAGACAACGAGAATAGGGTAGACAGAGCGGTGAGCACCAGAACCAGCGGTGGGCTCAGACCGCAGCTTGGAGGCGCAGCCATCGATTTTGTGGTTATGTGGCTGGAAGCACCAGCGAGATCATCCTTTTCATAATTGCTCTGTAAGAAAAAGGTTTCGTTACCACCCGCTGCAGTGCCCACTCCCTCCCAGCACACTGTAATCACACTCTTTCTCTCTACAGTCCCCTGGCTGGGCCCTCGCTGAAGCTGACCCTAGGTTTCACAGCTAAGCCTCCAACTTGCTGACCTCTAGTTTTACGAGACAGAACCTTGACCCTGGGTGAGACCGGCTACTTGGGACGTACCCTAACTAGCATCAGAGGTAGAAAGAGCAGGCAGGAACCTACATTTTGGAGATGAGGAACAGAGAGGGCAAAGAGCTTGTGTAGCTCCTCGGTGGGATAGCCCAGTTCAGAATCCAGGCTTCAGGGCTCCCACAGAGGAGGACTCCTCCATTTTGTCACTATTCCAGCTCAGTCTCATAATGTCACATCCCTACCCAATGAGGCAGGACTGGCACACAGAACAGAACCACCCCTCTCCTTGCTGATACTTTGAGGAGAGCAATGGATCTGTGCTATGTACCTCTGGAGATGGCTGTGGAGGTCAGAAGAGCTGGAGACAGAGGACCTGCAGTAAGCAGTGAAAGCATCATGCATCGCCTCTGTGCTGGGCAGCTGGGCCGGACCGTGATCACAGAATCCCAGCGTCAGAACAGCAACCTTGGTGCTGGGGTTGATGGTCAGATGACGATCCCAGATACCAGATTAATTATAACCCTGTGCCCAGAATCCAAACTCTGTCCCTTGCTCCAAGGGCAGATGAACAGAGAGGGTAGCTTACATTTTTTTTTCTTGGACCTAAAAGCTTATTGCCTTTGAAACTTATATATCATCTCTTGCTCCAGGGCCCAAAGGTTGTCTCTAAAAATGCAAGGATACCCAGAATAAAATGTCACTTACATCAGAAAGACAGAGTTGTGTGTTGTCTGACACATTAGATTTCAGCTTCTGTGCCTGGAGAGAGAAAAGGGGAAAAAAAGATCAAAAACAATAAGGAAGAGTAATTACTGATGAACCATTAATCAACAGTCTAGGGCAGTGCTGTCTAATAAATACGTGTGCCACGACTGGGAGCCCCATGTGTAATTTCCAGTATTCTAGTGGACATCTAATAAAGAGATAACAAGTGAAGTTAATGTAATATTTTATTTAACCTACTCTATTACCATTTCAACATATAATCAATATAAAAAATTATCGTGATACTTTACATTACTTTTTCACAGCATCTTCCAAGTCTGTTGTTTGACAAGGTGCATCCATTCAAACCTGCCTCATTTCCAGTCTAAATGGCCACCTAACGTTAACGACTGCTTCAGAAGCGGCACAGACAGCACGAGGTTACCAAAGAAAACGTTTTGGAATGGCCATCCTCCCTTCCTTCTACACTGGCGATTGAACCCAGTGTGCAACATCCCCAGCCATTTTTATTTGGAGACAGGATCTCACTAATTGTCCAGGTGGGACTCACACTTGAGATCTTCCTGCTTCAGCCTCCCACAGTACAGGCATTACAGACATGCCTCCTTGCCGAGTTCCCTTGTGTTTCTGTACATTATTTTGGGGAAGTGCCTCCAAAACTTGAGAATACTGCCATGAAAATATCCATGTATTAATAACATAAGAGAGGTTTTCTGGAAGCTTGTCTGTTTGTTCATCTGTTTATTCACTGCTCTAGTCAGCAGATAGTGCTGTGCCCCTGATGTTTTCTAGGGCTGGGCACAGGGTGGTGAACAGAAAGAACATGCTCCCTGGGCTCACAGGGCTCCCTTCACTCAACCAACTACTTCCTGGCTGGGGCTGAGGCACAGGGCAGGGACTCCTTCAGAGGGGACCCTCAAGGAATCTTACAGGGCACTGCAGATCCCAGTCTAGCCATTAAGGCTGCTACCAGGGCTGTGGGCAGGCTGGGCTGTGCAGGCTTTAAGGTCCCCATTTCCCCTCACCCAGATCAACTTTCCGCTAGGCTTGTGCCTAAGAACTGAGTGGAAGGAAAGGTCCCATTGCGCAAACGATGGCAAGGAAAACATTTGTGAAAACTACCTGCCCCACATGAGGCAAAACAATTAAGATGCCACAGCAGTTAGGAGACTCATCAGAGGTCACACAGTCATGTTCTTTTAGAGTCAGGATGCAGCCACTGCTCTTCAAATCTTAGGTGGGAAGATCCTTTTTCCTGGATTATGGTATTTCTCCCAGCCTCTTCCCTTCTCGAACTGCACAAACATAACAACTCTACACATGATGCCAATCTCCAAATCCCAGCAGTAAGTAACATCCTCAGCACCAAAAAACAGAGAGCTCATCTGCCAGCAAGATGTGCCCTGGTTAAGCATCACACCTGGATCAAAGGGTATCTGATTGCATGGCACTGCAGGGTGCTGGCAAGCTGATTGTCTGCAGCAAGGATTCGGCAGCTCACTTAAGTCATGCTAGGCTTCAATGATAGCATTTGCACCCAAGGAGTAATTTATTGACCATAATGCCACTTAGAAAGCATCATAATCTTTGCCTATATTTGCATATGCCAGCTGTGAATATGAAATAGAAACCTTTAAACAGGCTTCAAGAATAAGACACTATGAAGCATCTCAGGGCTGTTCAAAGGTCACTAAATGTTATGTATAAGAATATCAGAGGGGAAACTGGGAGGGGATTATACCTCACTCAGAAGCCTACTCTTAATCTATATTCATAGCAAATCCAGTCCATTATATTGTTCCCTGAGAACATGTATAGAATTTAACATTTTTATTTCCATTCAAGGTTGGATTTGTGCCTAGAGACCAAAGTGACCCTAACAGATCTCATTCTGCTTTCTTTTTTAGGCCACATTCTGCAAAACATGGAAACCCTTGCTAAGTGCCTTTGCATAAGCATCATGCTCACCAAATTGCACAGAGAAGGCAGCATGACCTCCAAACGGAGGCACGTTGTCCTCTCCAGTTGTTCCCATGCCCACAGTCACGGCTAAGTGCCACCCTGTGTCCTGGGCTACGGTGCCCTCTGAGAAGACTCAGGTGGGCACATCTCCTCCCACCTCATTCTGTAGGAGCAGCGCCAGGGGATGATTTCCTCCTGATGTATGCCACCTGTAATGCTCGCCAGCTGTATTTTTCTGTCAGTTCAGGAGCTTGAGGCAGCACTAGAGGCAAGTCCTCCTGATGGACGGATTGTGAAGGGGTCTCCAGGAGAAGACCAGAAATGCCTCTCTCTTCACGGATGTTCTGAAGCACATTCAGTGTTCAGAGGCAGATCTCTGTCCCCCATGAGTCCCTGAGGGCTTCCCACTGTGTACGGCATTTGTAAACCTTCAAGCAAGTGCCCAGGTCTAATCTACCCCTTCTTTCTCTCCCTCTGGGAGTGGCTGAAATAACCATACAGGCAAATGCATTTGGACCAGCTCCTGTTCTGTGCAGTGGGCCCATGTTCCCCGAGAACAGCCATCCCATTGACTCCAACAGTCAATATCTGGCCTTGTCTCCCTGTAGTGCCTCCGGCTTGACCACAGGGGGAGGCAGAAGCCCTGGCTTACTTGGCCTCGAGGACATGCTGGCTAGGAGAACAGCAGAAAGGCCAAGCGCAGGTGAGAATGTGCAGCCAGGCCACAGGGAGGCTGAGGAAAACGTACATCCTGTTCCACACCTCCCCACCCACAGCTCTTGGAGACTTGGAATCCCACGCCCAGAGATCTCCACAATGTGCTTCCAGAGACCATTACAAAGCTTCCTACGGAGAGTTCTGATGTCCCCGAAACCGCCATGACTGCAGAGGCAGGGTGAGCAGAGTGGTTCTGGGGGCCACCTGAACACAGAAGAAAACATCATAAGGGTGCTGCATCTAAGCAGAAGGTGAAAGGAAAATGTTACCAAAGACTAGAGTGGCAGGTGGCACATAAGTAAAAGAATCAAAGGGCTGCACATCGATGTGAGTGAGACCTTTTAAAATTCCTTAGGAAACAAGATGTAGGATGGAGTAACTCTGCTGCCCAGGCTGGAAGGTGTTAGGAATGCTCCTGGCTATGCGTGGGCCAGAGGTGAAGGGGCGGCCTGGGCTTGGAGCTGTGTCTGGCTGGCTGGCTGGCAGCATGCTTAGCAAAGTCATGCGCAGCATGAACCCCTGGTCACCGTGTGTTAGAAACATGGCTCTTCAGATCCACAGTCTGTTTCAGAAAACCTGAGTTTTAAAGCCTACTTTCAAAGCCCCACGAAACCTGTTATTTCCACATCTTAAAGGCTTTTATCCCGACTTATTCTGCAAACACCATCAAGTACTCACCATACTGCTCATCCAGTATAGGAAATACAGACAGATAAAATTATAGGACATCCTCCCTTCAACTCCTGCAGAGAGTACTCATACACTTGAAATGCTGCCACGTTTGGTGAAAATTAGGATGGTCTCAGGAAAATTAAAATGAAAAGAAAAGAAACTTTTGAGACTTGATCAAGGGTAAGGTAAGCTAGAAACTAGAAAAGCAGCCTTCAACTCTGATTTATAAGGCAGCAAGACCCAGGGTGTATTAATGGACGTGCTGGCACAGGGCATAGGGTCCTTTCTGTGAGGCCTGCAACCCTGCCAACGGCGGGACATGCAAGGACACAACTTTGAGCAGCAACACAGCTTGGAGCCTAGCCAACCAAACCTACCTGGACAGACAGCTTATGGTTTGTAGGTGTTTTTTTGTTTGTTTGTTTAAAAAGTCTCTTTTGAGAAAAGATAAAGAACATATTTCACTTTTCTAAGTGTCAACTTGCACCACTGTTAGTACACTGAGAAGATGAAGTGTTTAATCTCTTATGAAGGAGTATTTCTGAGCAGCTCATTTGTAGTTGCGTGGTCTGAAGGAAGGTGCCTGACTCTGCAATGGGGAAATATCACCACCGAGACACAGCGCCTTGAGGCCCGCATCTTGAGAACAGAAAAATGTAAAGTCATCTGGAGAAGATTAAGCCCACAGAAACCTTCTCCACGTTCTGGCAAACCAGGGAAAGCTGTTCTTTAGGGTCTTCCTAAGTCTTGTCTCTCCAGCAGCTGTTACTCTTCTGCTATAAAATCGTCACTGGTAATAATCCACAAGTCCAGGCATGTCACATAATAGAATTTCCAGGGCACTGTAATTGTAAGACCAGACCCCGCCAGCCCCTGGCACCAGAGGGTTAATAAATGCATTAGATGCTGTTAACCTCTGTTACCTGGAGTCAGAGTGGAGCCTCTCCTGCCTTTTACCCGAGTGATTAGCATGTGGAAAGCCAGTTGTGGTGCCAGCGGCGTTCCTGTGCAGAACACACAGGCGCACACGTAATTTATGGCCCACAGTCAGGTCCCCACCAGGTTCTGCCTACAGTGGGCTCTCCAGGTCTTCGGGGACAGGTCAGGCTAGTGAGCAGCAAGCTTCCTCTGTTTATGGAATTGGAAAGTTAAAAGCACGCCCGCTCAGAGCCTGCCCTTTCCTGCCCCAGGACTCCATTTCTGTAGAAAAGCCAGTGTTTAATCTAGGGTTTTTAGGCAGCTGTCAGCCAGCAGGGCGTAGAACATTTTTCTGCTCTCCTCCATGCAAAAGAAAAGCTGTTTTCTGCCCTACCGGAGGAAGCTGTACAATCCAATAGCAGCAGACTGTCCAGGCTACAGCCAAATAGTCATAATTAACGATGCTCTGGTTCTTTTCTCCCTTGCTTTACTGATTAGAGAGATTTGCTATATTAGGAACCTGTTTGCTTAATGACAGAATACAAGCAATAAACAGAGAAATACACAGACTGTAAAATGCAATCAACTTTGCTCTCCAGCACTAAGTACCTCCCTGCATCTATCACACTTGTCAATACCAGTTTATTAGCATCTGAGTCTCTTCTCCAGCATAAATTGGACTTTTTCTAGGGGAAACCATGGCATGAGTTCTTTTGGAAATAGTTTGGAATCAAAAGTCCAGACCTTGAAACTGTTTTTCGCTTTAAATATGCATGTCTTACATTTCCTTGTAAGATAAAACAGAGAAAGAAGGGGATGCATCTAATCCCACAGGGTGACTGAGCAGGGTAACTTGCTGCAGAGTTTGCATTTTTCACACTGTATTTGAAACAGACTATCTTGATTATAGATTTTTATGGCTTGTACTTATTATTCTATTATACAAGCCTATTGTGTACTTGCTATGTATTTCCCCGAACTAATTTCTGCACATTAAAAGAAGACAGAAAAAGAAGCTGCCTGATAGTGAATCCAAGCTAAGTCACAGTGGGTTGTAGAATGTTCTGGAAGCTTCGGCTCTTCATCTTTTTCTGGATTTTGTTATTGACTTCTGGGAGAGCCAGAGAGGTTTTATTGCTGGTATGGTCAGAAATAGTTGACCAGCTTTCTATAGTCTCTCTCACTGTTTATTTTAAAATTTTAAAATTTACCTTCCTGATGATTTGCGTTTCCTACAAACTTGGCAACAACTGCTTGCAGCCACTGGTCTGAATAATGTGCATAGAGTCAGCTGCGTAAAATAAGTGGACATATAAATAAGACCTGCTCAGAGCCTCTGGGCCCGGGTGTTTGTCTTTCAGAGCCTGTGCTCTGCAGGGAAGGAAACCATTTCCTCCAAGCTGAATTCTGCCAGGAGGAAATAAGGGCTGTGAGGGGAGCCAGGGTGAGCTGGGACTTTGTCCTTCTGTGGAGGGACCAGCAATAATCCTGAGGCAGCTTTTCTACCACCCAGCCTGGGACTAACAGGTCTCCTACCTGCTCCTCCCCAAAACACTGTCTCCATGTTGCCTGAATCTTAGCCAAAGGTTTTCATTCCATTAAACTCCAAAAAGGTCTTGCAAAGGTTCTTTACTTAGTGTGGTGTTCAGGAATGCCCAAGGGTGCCAAGTTTAGTGGGTCTGAGAAAGTTGTGCCTGGTCATATGATGGAACATGAGGGCCACTGAGTCCTGCAATGGTCCTTTCTCCCTGGCAGAAGGATGGCTTAGCCGGGGAGAAGCTGAGTTTAGAGGCTTCCACCAACATGCACCGTGGGGTGAAATGAAACCAGACAGAGGCTTATCAGTCATAGTCTCAAAGGTGACATCAAAATGTGCCCTCAAGTCTAGAAGGCTTTAGTTTCCTGACATTCGTGGGGGAGTCAGTTTACGCCATTGAATCTGAGCTTATTGCTAAGCCCACAGTGAAACCCTTGCTGCTGACTGGGTTGAAGAGTGGGCCCTTAGGAGGTCAACTGAGAAATTATGGGAAAGGGCAAAGTGGTCTGAAAATGACATATAGTCTCAAACTCATTAATTTACTGAGGTTCGGATACATAACCAAGGCCACCTTTATCAAAAAGCCCAGTGATTGGAGTTCTCCAATTCATGTTTTGTTTAAGACATATTTCTCAATCACGGTCTACCATTCTCAGCTTTGGTTTCTTTAAAACAAGAGTGGTGGGGCTGGGGATATAGCCCAGTGGCACAGTGCCTGCCTGGCAAGCACAAAGGCCTGCGTTCGATTCCTGATACCAAAAAAGAAAAGAAAAATGAAACAAAACAAGAGTGCCATTTGTTTGATGCCCACAGAGGAATCTCAGTACAATTTTTCTCCATTTTTTATAACTTAGTCTCAGTCCTTTATATTTATCTGGCCCACAACTAATCTAAGGCATCTTTTTTTTAGGAATTTGCCTTTTCCGGTATACTGAACTTAAATCCTCAGTGAAACAACTGTAACTTTGTGCTCCCTATTTCAATCATTCATATTCTGTTTGGTTAAATGACACAAACACGATACCAAATACAATCAGCACTAAAGGTCTGAGAATGTACACACTTGTCTCTGCAAGCCTGTGTGTCCCCTGGAGAGAGCAAAGGGTGGGCTGACAGGAGTGGGGAAACCCTGGAGCCTGGAGCTCGCAGGGAGCCTTTCACATCCATCAGTAAGTTCATAGAGGAGAGAGCCTGGCTGACGTGATGAGCTGGTTATGTGAGGATCAGTTAACAGAGTTTCTACTATAACGTAGAACTTGTTCCTGGCATGGGCTTGATTGGTACGGTATGGTTAAAAAAAAGAACACAGGTGAGGTGGATTCTAGGCCCGACTTTTCGCTCATCAGCTATGACTCTAATAATCCCCGATCTAGTGTCTGAATAACAAGGTGGTTCTGAGACTCAAGCATGATACCCTAATGAAGTTCTTTCCAAGTTCAAGTGACGGTTGACAGCGTCTTAGCTGTTCTGAGATCTCTGGTCTGTCTTGGATTGGGGCAAGGCTGAGAAAAAATGCAAAACCTTAGGCTAATCTGGCTTGGGGACACTGTATTGAGGAGAAGTAGCCTGTGATCTCCTGTGATTTCTTGGATTTAAAAATGGGTACAGTGAAAAACACACAGTCCAGTAAGGTGTATCGACAGGCCTCCACTAGCTAAGCCACCCCAGGCTTCTCTGTCAGCCGCACTGTACCACCAAAGGCTACCTGAATCCCTGCACTTGTAATTCAACACTAATGGCGGGGCAGCTCAGAGCAGTGCGCTACGGCATGGAGCTCCACAGGGCCCCTAGTTGGGCTTCTTTTATAATCTTACAGAAACATGTTACCATCACCTTTTTCATTTCCTTTTCCCGAGATTGGAGCAAACTTAGGTTGTAAAATACAACACAGAGCTGCGTGGTTTTGTTCGTGGTTAACTTGTTCGATTAGTCAAATATTCAGGCAAGAAGCAATTACGAACTGTAGTTTAGAAAATTACAACCAATGAACAACAAGAGGATGCCAAACAATGTGTGAAAGGCATTTTGGTATGAGGTGTGTGTTGGCGGGGGCTGTGCAGCAGATATTCAGCAATGATGGTGCAAAGGCAGAGGAGGGAAGGCACTAACGTGAAACATTTGTTCTTTCAAAATGTGCAGTTGAAATGCAAATGTGCAAGAGCAACAGAAAAGATTCATTGTTGGCCCTGATGAGAAGCGCATGAAGCACATCTCATCAGACACGCATCCTCATCACCATCAGATAATATTTATTAAGCTTCTCACTCTCCTGTGCATTTATGTGCAGCTGAGTACAGCCCCATAATGGCTCTGTGACTTATGGTAGTAACTAAGCTTTGAAAAAATCCTCCACTGCCTGGAGACAAAATGGGCAGGGGCTTTTGTTCATCCCCTGCTGCAGAAGATGGAGCATTTTTGGTACTGAAAAAAAGAAAAAGAGGCAAATATTTAACAGTTTTAAATCTACTTCTATCAGACAGAAAACAATATTCTAAAGAAATATAAGAAAACCACCAGATTACTAGTGACAATCGCTGTGACTATGACTATTTTAATAGCGCCCACTGACAATGATCTCATCCACGTTTCACCAAATATTCCCTTCTGAAGGCGAACTCCCCCTGTATAGATTGGAAACAGGGTTCAGAGAGATCGTGACTTGCCCAAGTTTCTACTGCTTGTAACGGCTGTGCTGACATTTGGAACCAGCCTCTCTGACTCCAAAACCCACATACACTGAATCTATGCCAGGTCTCCACCCAGTGTCTCACATGATCCTTGTATCACTCCTTACAATAGCTTTTACTGTCCTTCTGATATAAGGATGGCGCCAGGAGGTGCAGGAACAAGCCTAGGATCACACAGCCAGCGCAGACAGAACAGCCCAGACAGCCTAGAACACGAGGAGTGGCACACAAGGGGTACAGCGCCCCAGGGGATCCCCCAAGCCTTACTCCACACAGGACCAAGTCCTACAAGTGCAGCTGAAGCCAGAAGCCAGAGCAGGGCAGGGTTTCTGTTTCCCTGAGCCCAGAAAGTGAGCGTCTCATGGTACCTGATGTCCCTGAGGTTGATACGCAGGCAAAGTACAACCTTTCTGGGGAAAACTCCCTAAATGTGTTCCAGGTGCCCATCGGCCCAATTTTCTCTCTAGACATTCTCAGCCAGGATGTGGCTCCTCTGGGGTCTGAGATATGAGAGGGAAGGAAGGCCTTGGTTGAGTTTTGCTCTGTGAGAGAACCAGGGCCCACATTCCTCCACACACAAGAGTGCCATGGTTGAAGCACAAGGGCAGAGGCGAGGGAGGCAAGGCTCGTTGGAAGTCCAGAGGATAAAATGTCAGTAGAAAATACAAGACATTGGACTTATTTCTAGTACAGGATCTAAGTGTGCTCAAGAGTTATCTTCCTCACAGATTACCCAGAACAAAGGAGCATATACAGCCAAACTAGGGCAGGCATCCTCTGCCTTTTTATAAAGCATGTTTATTGCCCAGCAGTTGGGTTAAGCAATTCTCTAACAGCTGAATTACTGCGCCCAGTGCCCTCTAGACCCCAGGAGCAGGCGCCCTAATGGCTCTTCCAAGACTGCATGGATGGGGTCCCAGTTCTCTGTCCCCACCTTCACATTGTTTCACAGCAAGGTGCTAAGGAGAAGACATCGAAAATGGATGACGATAACCTGGTTCAACCTAATATCTGCTTCTGCAAGACAGCAAACTCACCTACGTGAGGCCCAAGTTCATTTCTAAGATCAATCCTGGAGTGAAGGTCACCAGCTGCTCCCTCGGGACTGGCTCCTCCTTCTCACAGTCAACAGAGACCACCAATAAGTATAAAGTAGTGATAGAAAATACTGTGCTGGGCGATTTTAATTCATTTAATTATTACAACAATTCCAGGCAGTAGTGCCTGTCATGCCCATGGAACAGATGACAAATCCAAGGAGATCAAAGAGATTAAGTAAGGCTCCCTAGTCCGGAGAAGATCTGAATTTTATAGAACCTAGAAGCCTGGCCCTTCAGTACCTTCTTCTCTTAGGACAACCCCTATGTACAAGAACTTCTTATTCTTAAAAGAGCACTTCTGATCTGAGTGCAATGGTGAGGCCTGTAAGCCCAGCTACTTGAAAAGTTGAAGCAGCAGGATGGCAAGTACAAGCTCAGCCAAGGGTAAATTAGCAAACCCTGGTCTCAAAACTGAAAAAAAAGTAAAAGGCTGGGTTATAGCTTAGTGGTAGGATGCTTCCTAGCATATGTGAGGACCTGGGTTTGATACGCACACACACACACACACACACACACACACACAGCTCCCTGAGAATTAATCATCTCACACTCTCCCACAGTATGATCGCTCATCAAACACTGCCACTGAATGCTGTGTTTACTTGAGCTGTATTAGCTTAATGTAGGCTTCAGTTTGGGGTTAAATGAATAGTAATGCTCCCTCGACTCTCCACAGGACCATGGAATCACTATGCACAGCCCTCGACTCCAGTTTGAACACAGAGCAGCAGCGGGCTATGAACCCGGGGGCCCTGGACTGCACATCAGAGAGGAAAGAGCCCTGCCACATAGGACTCCCTCTGACAGGTGTCACTTCTGTGAACCCGAAACAGGGCTCTGAGCCAGAGCTGGACTGCCCAAGAATCACTCTGCACTCAAAGGTCCTGGGACTGAACTCCTTGGGACCCCGTGGTGTAACTGACCCAGGGCCACCTTTATTATTGACTTTAGTTGTGAGGTAACATACTCGTGGCAAATTCCAAAACTATAGTAATGAACTGTTATGATAACATGAACTCACTCCAGTGACAACATGAGATAGGGCATTTTCCCTGACACTACAGGATAACACTCTATTATTTGTAATGATAGCATGTAATTAGATTATAATGCAAGGCTCCCCTTTTTTGCCATGCATTTCACAGAATGGTGGAGAAGGAACTATTTAAAGGCATTAATAAAAGACTACATTAACTTAGGGGTTGAATCATTGTGATCAAGGGAGCGTCTATAAGAAGAAAACCCTTCTTGCGAGAACCAATTTACTGCCCGCTCTGGGCCCACTGGTCTTCTCCCTGTGCTTGGCAAAGAGGTTGGTTCCACCTGTAGGAGATTAGGTATGAAAGAAGAAGAAAAAGAGGAGATTTGTAACTCAGAGATACTGCACTATGTGTGCTTAATTTCAAGGGCAACTGGCTGCATTGTGGTTGAGAAAAATAGATCCCATGACCTGCCTTTGTTGAAAAGGTGACATCTGGGTTCATTAAAGGTGTGCAATAGATTTTGATAAAAGCTATTTTTCTAAGTCATTAAATTGGTTTTTTAGGAACTTTACATTCTCCTTTGTTTGAACAATTATTAAACGATAAAACAGAATTGCACAATTGCTAAAACTGTAATCTGAAATTTTACAGCCAGCTATAAAATGCTATATTATTAACTATACTGAAGATGCTCAAGCCCATTACAACTTTTTAAATGAATTATAAAAACCCTTTACTGCTGATAAAATAATCTTAAATTACAGTATTATGTATTCTAACAATATGTTGAACCGAAGTTTGCTACAATGCAAACATGCCAATCAAAAGGAAATCACTGCTTGAATTAAGTTTTCAGAAGGCCACAATCTGATAACAGCTGCTTCACAGAGGCAGCTCAGCACCTGATGTCTGCAGGCTGGCAGGGACAGCTTTTCCTCCAGAACAGGTGTCTTTCCCTATGTCCCTTCAACAGCAGGAATAACCTGGGGTGAAAGGCGGCACCGGTGACACTTAGTAGGACTCCAGGAAAAAAGCTGTGATAACAGGAACTGTCCCCTAAATGTCTCCCCGTAAGTGAAATTTTTAAAACGCCAACTATTCAGTGACTCAGCACCTGCTGCTTATACATCCCGTACCTGTGATGAAGGTGACATGCACACATATGTACCATGAATTCCAGTAATGAAGACTCAATTCCTATGTTTGGTATCAGTCATAGCCTTCATGTTTCCGCATCCAGCTCAGTTTGAACACACAAGCGAACATGCATTTGGCGCACTCCATTGTACGGCAGGCTTAACGGAGGAACACCCAATTTTGAGCTCTGAATGCAAGCGCTCTGCTGGCTTAAGGACTTAGAAAATGTTCTATAAGCAGTTGTTTCAAAAAATGTTTTTACAAGAGCCTCTTTCCTGCTAGGGCTAATGAGGGTAGATTCTGGGATGCAGCTGCCCTCTGCGCTCATCGACTGGCACCTGGAACCAGGGTGGTTAAGTCCCTGGGGGCCACTGGGAGCCTCCGTGCTGGGAGTAGTTGGGCCCTGGAGCTACTGGCAACCTGGGGGTCCCAGGAGACCTAGAAGTAGCTTGGGTGGGGGTTTGTGACACTTAGCAGCACTTCTGCTAAGGGAAGACCCCCACAGCTCTTTTTTTCTGAGTGGGGAAATAAACAGCCTCTGAGCAGGAGAGCATTATATGAAGTAAACACTTGGTGCAGTCAAGATTATCTTTTTAAAAAATGCAACAAGGCAACCGTGGGTACCAAAAGATGTGCTGTATCACACAGAAATGATGGAAACCTTACAAAGGCTATAAACCAAATACCACGAATGATGCGTAGCCCTAAGAATACTCTCTTAAATGAAAGGCTCATCTATAGTATTCACGTGTCACAGTCATTTGAGTTCAGTGGGTGCTAAGTGCTCAGCACTGACATGTCTGTTACTGGTCTCATTATTCAATTCTACCCCTCTTGAAAATCCGCTAGCCCCAGACCACAAGTGAGGAGCCCTAATTGTGGTTGAGTATCAACATTTCCATCCGTTTCCATCCATTTTGGTGTACTGTGCAGCAAAAGTCTCCTCTAAGATGCTCCCCTTGGGGTACTTAATCTAGGGTGCTAGAGGAGTAAGAAGCCTCACTCAAAAGAAAGCTACAGTGCAATTCCCAAGAAGGCTGTGAACTCGTGCACATCCCTAAATGACAAGAAACAGCTCAAGTGGACGTCATTTTGGTACCATCTACAGGTACCACTTAGAAGAAGGTGTCACCTTGGAAACATTAAAATTTCCCCAAATGGGTTTTCAGTCCTGTTCCTATGTTGCAGTGCCCAGTGTGATAACATCAGGAGGTGGAAATTATTAGTTGAAGAGATTCTGAGGACAGTGCCCCACAGTGACATTTATATTCTCTAAAAGGGAGAGACATCAGAGCACGTTCCCTCCTACATGTGAGGACAGAGCAAGAAGATGGTCCTCTGTGTACAGGACCTTACCAGGAACTCCTTACCAGGAACTCCTTACCAGGAACTCAATCTGCCTACACCTTGATCTTGGACTTGCAGGTTCAAGAACTGTGAACAATTAATTTCTGCTGCTTAAACCACCCAGTATGTAGAATTTTGTTCTGGAAGCTCACAGTGACCGGAACAGGTAGGAACCAGAACTCCCTTGCACTGTTCCTGCCTGCACTGGTCAGGAAAGATGTGGTCCAACCTACCAGTTTGCTCTGACATGTCTCTCTGCTCCTTAACTTAAAGGAGAAAGCTGGAAGGAAAGAAAAGGGGGTCTCTGGGCAGTCATTCTCGGAGGCATCCACACCTCCTCAGGAGACAGTTGGCCTTTTAGCATTGAAAATAAGGAAAGATGGGGCAGACATCTACAAGGTAAAGGCTGGGGAAGCTGTTAAATATCCTACAGTGCCCAGGGCAGCGTGCCATAAGAATCACGCATAACCAAACACAATACTGCCAACATTGAGCACGCCTGACCTGGAGGAGCTGATCAATACACAGCCATGAGATTACTAAATAATCCCCAGTGAAACTGCCCAGGTTGATATAGGGGTGCGCAGCTTACCTTGAGCAAAGAATGCCAGGTAAAGCAAGTGATTTCCCATGGAGAAGCACCCGACTTGAAACTGCATGTGAAAACCACCCCTGCAACAAAGCCTCATCTTTTCTTCTCTATATTAAGTGCCCTCTACATGTGCAAAACACCACGGGCCTCCAAGACCAGACGCTCTCTGGGAAGCAGGACTTATAAAGCAATGCACTGCGCATGAGAGCACTTCCCTGTTACTGAAAATGGCACAAAGGGGACCAGAGATATCCAGGCACTGACAGCTCTTTGGAACTTACAATCAATACAAATGTGCAGTCCTAATCCAGGGCGGGCGAGGGGGAATGCTCTGGCGGAGCAACCCTTACACGCAGGAGCACATTTAACCCTCATGCCAACCTAGAGCCTCTTCTGCCATCATTCTAGTGTACAAATGAGGAAACTGAGGCAGAAAGGATGAGTGATGTACCCAAAGTTTTGTCACTAGTAAATGGTAAAGTGAGCCCATGCTCAGAATCTCAACCCCAGCTTCTTTCGGAAAGTTTCACAGTGTATCTCTAGAATTAAAATCGTATTTTGAAACAATTAACTCCGATAAGCACTGCTGTATAATAAAGAATTTGACTGGCTTTGTTCCTACTTAGAGGTTCAGAAAACCTCTAAATCCTTCTTGAGTGATAGAGGTGGCTTTGTTACACATGAGCCTTTTGGCTCACACCTAAGTGTAATAAGAGAACACAGAAGGGGGGCTCTTCACTGGGAAGAGCAACCTGGGGTCACATTTAGTTACATGGTTGATTCCTGCCTACATAATGCGACCCTGATCTAAAAAAAAAAAAACTGTGGACACTAAGCTAGGTGGAGATGCCTGGCCATATGGCAAGAGAGTAAAATGCCTTAATTCCATGGGGAGAGCCCCTGATGAAGGCCTTTCCATACCCTGGCCTACATATCTCTTCATTCAGCTGCTCCTGACTTATATCCCTTATAATAAAACTATCAATAAGCACAGAACTTTCTTGAGTTCTGTAAGTCATTCCAATGAATTCAATCTTGAGGAGATTCTCAACACTTCAGCATTTAGGCAGTGGATCAGGAAGTGTGGGGGGCCTGGGATCCCCACAAATGTAGCTGGCAGTCTTCTTAGGGACCATGCCCTTGCCCTGTGTTTGACACTAGCTCCAGGTGGCTAGTATCAGAACTAAGCTGTACTGCAGCACACCAGTGGGAGTCAGAATAGGCCTCATTACTTTTCTTTATGCTACTTCATGAACAGCCTGACACTTCAGTCTGCCAGATGTTCAGCAAGAATTTAGAGACTGATTTAATTTATAGGGATGAATAATGTTATCCAGAAACAAAATGTTTAAAGTGCTCTGATTTAGGTAACATGATGTAGGCATTTAAAATGCATGCGGGGTAGAGAAGGGGAATGTCACTTTGCTATTTTTCCTCTTCTGATCAAGCCTCCTTGTGGTTCAGGTCTCTTGTCTGAAAAATAGGAAGAGTAACAGCACTGGCCTCATGGGCTTCCTGTGGGCATCACTCCTGGAAAGCACTGCTTATTAATCCCAAGCCATAAAAGGCTGATGTGATGCAAGTTATCAAAGCAAACTGTTCTAGGATATGTTCTAGGATGAGATTGCTCATAATGCTTTTCAAAATGGAGTTTGGTCATTACTGATAGCACTTGTCATTTTTTAAGGGGCATTCAAACTCTTTAATTTCTTTAATATTGACATATTGATATTAACAGCACACTGAAGCTATCACTTCACCTATGTTGCTAATAGCTTCACGAGTTTTTGTAAGTAACATTTTAAAGATACACATTAAGCAAATAATAGGAAGGATGGAATGCAGATCCGGAAAACCCTGCAGAGTTCTAGGCTTTGAAGCTCAGAGGCAGGGCTGCTTCTCAAACACTTTCCTCTCTGTAACTAAGAGAGTTTCCTCTTAACAATTGCGTCAGCTCTTCCCAGTGTCAGCATTGGTTAGAGAGCCAGGAAGGCCCCTGGCAGACAGTCCCACTCTGGTAACCAGGCTGGACAGAGATCTGACTAGAATGGCAGATCCAAGAAACAGGCTGTCACAGTGGAGCTCCCAAGGGACACCTTTGGGGCACACAGCCAGGGCATCGAGAGCAGTTTTAATCCCTCCAGAGCTAGTCCTCTCTTTCCCTGACTTTGGTTTCCTTTCCTTCCTGTCCTCATGTCCCACAAATATTCCATTCTTTTCTCTTCTTTTGCAGGAGTTTATATAATGCCATCTTAAAACAAGCAGGATAATTTCTGGTTCAAACCCTTCTTACAAATTAAAAAAGCAAAATCTAAAGAGCTACTTCTCTCTTCCTCCATTGCCCCTGCCTCTGGAAACAGCCTTTCCTTTACAGCACCAGACTATGCAGTTATAGCTGTAAGACACTGCACCAATCTAAGAAGAGTGTGGTCACTTTCCAAAGACCAAGAGTTGTAAGTTTTTGTCTGGGCCCTTTGCATTCTGATGTTCTTCTCTGATCTTCATATGAAAATCAAAACATGAGTGTTGTTTTATAACAGAGATTCAGAGAGGGTAAGAAACGTGCTCCAAGTCAAAAACAGCAACAGAAGGAAAACCAGAACTCTTACTGGAGTCCAGCTAACTTCTAAGTCCCAGCTCTTCTCAGCAAAGGAACTCCTATGCTATCTACTACAGGCTAAAGCCAGGATCTAGGGAAATGCTCTGGGCCAGCAGTACCTTCTTGGTGGGGACAGAGTGAGTAGTTAAGGTATGAACTTTCTGCCCCTGTTCCAGGCCTGGGATGGAAATAAACATCTCTCCTCTAATCCCCAGGGTTGCTCTTCCACCAGGGGTCCTGTGCAAAGCCCACCTCACCAGCTTCCCTCACAAGTGCCTCTTCTTCAGTGGAAGATTAACGGGACGCCAAAGCACCCCATTGCTCTGTAAGCATAAATTGCAAGAAAAACATTTAGAATATTGATTAAGTGCTTCATGCTTGAAGATTTAAATTTACCTCCTGTATTTCCAGGATTAGCTGACATAATGGGGTCAGTCTGCCGGCACAAATGATTTACAGAACACCCATTGGCAGGTCTCCTTTGAAAACCCAGCATTTGAAACTTTCACTTGGTTGCAGCCAGCAGAGTCCCAGGTATTTAGTAGGTTTGGATAATCACCTTCTTTCTACCTCTAGACTTTTGGGGTTTGCCTCCTGGGAAGAATTTCAAAATTATTTCTAGCCTGGTTTGGCTCTAACTAAAACAAACAGACTTTGTTTGAGTCCCATGAGGTACTGGGGTGGTAGCAGGAGGAGAAAGGACGTCTAAAGATAGATTATTGTCTGTGTTCTTGAGCAGAGCATCAAGGAATTGAAGGGATCATGTCTTCCTTGCATCTGTCCTGCCAGTCACATCCTATAGGTGCCCAGCCTGCAAATAAGTTGACTCTGTTCTGAGAAGAAAAATTTGGGGCTTTGCTGTGAGGCCAGGAGGTATGGACCTAAACTGAGATCCTCTGATGCAGCTCTGCACTCAGACTGAGATCCAGGGATGCTGCAGGTTCTCCACCCCAAGCAGACACCAGCATCTACTGCACCTCACCCCTGCCCCAGGGCACAGAGGAGCCCCTAATGTTTCTGCTGCAAATCCTTTAGGGCTACTGTGGTCTGGCCAGCAGAGAAGATGATGTGTCTGGTGGGGGGCTAAGGTGAAAGGCAGGCGGAAGAGCTGCCCTCAGCACTACTGATTTGGGCAGGAAGCATTCTTATGAAGGCTGTCCATCACGGGCAAGTCATGTTCACAACTAAGCAGTTGCTCTGCTGGCGTCTTTCTGCAATGTTGCCTAAAAAATTCCATTAGGATGAGGGTAGGGGACCTAAACCTGGAAGAGGGCCTAAACCTGGGATGTACCACCACTGGCCTACCATGTCTCACCCACAGACACTCACAGATGTGTTTTATTTGGCTCATCAAAAAACTAACTTCGTGGCTGACGCTGTTCACTACAGCTTCTGACAACTCCCCACAGCTGTCCACCAATATCATGCTGGCCTTGGTTCTGCATCTCCACAGGACCTGTCACTCCACTTTCAGAGAGAAGGAAGTAAAAGAGGAAGAAGGAGTGAAACTTAGGGGTTTTTAGCTTAGTCCCAAGGCCACAGCACTCAGCCTCCACTACAGCCAGCCTGCTGTCTCCGTAAGTTCTGAGGGTTCAACCAACTCTGGGTCAGAAGTATCAGCAAAAAAAATTGTGTCTGAGCTGAATGGATAAGGACTTTTATCTGGTCACTATGGCCTAAATAATACAGCATAACAATGATTTATATAAGTAATTTATAAATGATTTTAAATATACAAGATGTTCTACATGCAAATATTATGTCATTTCATATAAGGCACGTGAACATCCATGAATTTTGCTATCCTTGCAGGATCCCTGAACAAATTCCCTACAGCTACAAAAGGACAAATGTAATTTATTTGAATATGAAAGTCAAAGGTCTACAAAATACCACATTTTAGAAGGCTTCCCTGTAAGTCACAAGGGCTAAGCAGGGTACAGTGACGCAAAACACAAATTTTCCTAGCATTGACTTAATCTCCAGTGATATTTTCTTTAAATAATTGACAAGTACAGTCCATTTGGTTTAAATATCTTGAGCTTTTCCAGTTAGTAGATCACTCAAGTGTATGGATGATGAAATAATTGGTAGAATTATTGAGGTCTCTCTGTTTTTCATGCGACCACTTTGTACAAGTCAAAGGAATATGCCAACAATAGCACAATAGCACAGCTTGTGTCATGCCTGTTACTGATATGACTGCCAATTAATCCTGACACGGGAGCTTGGCAGGTTACCCAAAACCCAGTATTTTGTCACCTCAGGGGATGAGCACTTGGACATTTCCATGACATTTCATACTAATCCATCAACGTTCCTCTTTAAAAGCAGAGCCTTTCCCAGGAGTCACAGATGAGTTCCTGATCATCATATCCAAAGCTACCCATCCCACATGGAACAGTCTTAGGTTTATTGACAATAACACTTGGAAGCACACTTTCCAAAATGTTTATTCTTATGTCTTCCTTTCCAACTGGGAAATCTATCTCAAATGTTAAGATAGATACTCAAGTCCCTGAGAGTTTTCTTCTATTGTTGCATATTTTGAAACATTAGGAGAGGGCATTTCTCATGGGAAGTGAACTTTAGAGTTGCCAAGGACGGTTGATTGTCTCCATATCTGTTGCCAATGGATCTCAAGCTGGTTTAAGCCAGTTCTATTCCTAGTCATGATACAGGCAGCTGGGACAAACGCCATTCTGAGATATTTCCAGGATCCCTGGCAAGTGGTACTTCATCTAGAGACAGCCAGGCAGGCAGTAGAAGGGAAAATTCAGAGAATGAGCCCTCTGGGAGTTCTGCATAGAACAAGAATCCTCAATCAGCCAGAGGGACCACATTCTCAGGGTGAATCCCTTAATTTGTCACCTTCGGATCCTTTGGCCTCAAATGATCCTTTCAACCATGTTCCCATAGGTCACTCTGAAAAGGTCATCAAGTTGCACAGTTTTACTGACAAACTTTAAGACTTCCCCTGTATGTCTCCTGTGTCTGAGGCATGAAGAAACCCAATGTATATTAGCTTCCCTATTACTGAGACAAAATACCCAACAGTTGCAGCAAAATACCTGACAGGAGGAGTTTTAATTGGACTACTGATTTCAGAGGTTCCAGTCCGTGGTTAGCTGAATTCAAAGCAGCAAAGTCATGGAGGAATGGCACGATGGAACAAAGTTGCTCACTTTTGTGGCCATAAGCAGAGCATAGGAGATGGGTGCCAGCAAGAGCTATACTTGTCGAAGGCACACCCCCAGTGACTCACTCCGCCAAACGGGTTCCACCTCCTACGGCCAATTCTGCTATGAACATCAGTGAGTTAATCCACAGGTAATTACAGTGTTCCCATGATTCAGTCACCTCTCCGGGGGTCTCTTAATCCAGGCAAACTGACAAGAGGAATTGGCATTTAGTATAGAGTGTGAGCCTTGCATTTGTCTTCATCTGTATCACTGGCCTGCAGAAAAAGCCAGGGCACAGGGCTCTTTCAAATCTGGCTTCTTCCTTCCTTTTCTGTTCTTTACTTCTTCCTTACAGTCCGTTCCTAACTCAGAGACAAAGGTTACAGAACGAGGCAAAAATGCAGAGACTATCATGAAACAGTGTGTGATTCTGGCCAAGTCACAACCTCTTTCTGCCTCATCTGCCTTACTTGTACAGGGGAAGGACGTCTGCCACACTTCACTCGTAGGGCTGAAGAGAGGAATGAAGGGAGAATGTATTCAAGAAATTTTAGACAATAAAACACACCATCCACCTGTTAGTGCTAACTTACACCATTGTGAACATCCCCAAGGCCCACCCCTGAGCAGGGCACGGCAACACCACCCATCTTTGTAAGGGAACCATGTGGCCAACTGACTGAGGATCAGGCAGCACAAGGGACATTCTAAAGTGTCATTCAGGAGCATTGACTCTGCCCCCATTTAATCCTCTCAATTCCAGCAGCAAAGCCAGAGTCTGACCCTCTATGGACAAGTTGCATCCCACTTACTATTCTTTTTTTTTTTTTTTATTTTAGAAACATAAAAGTACAAAAACATATTGACAAACAGACACCCATTATCATGGAAAATAGTACAATCACAACTAATCTATAGACAAGGTGATATGTTCTCAACAGTAGTTGTTGCTTTATCCATTGATATCTTCGAATTGTAGATGTATGGACCCATATACAGACATGCAAATTTAGTCAGACAGTTAATCCTCTCAACAACAGAAAAAAAAAAAAA
>PVLD010013221.1:0-56930 GCA_004027595.1 Dinomys branickii | reverse complement strand
CTGTGGCTGGGATCCAGGGTGTATGATTACTAAATCAGTCCACTGATTGGTTTGTCATAGTTTTGTCTAGGCTTAAGGATGTGAGTGCTATACCTGCCTTAGAGCAGGTAGCCTGCATAAAACTTATGGAACAGAAAGAGGGATAATGTGCTCTCATTGGTCTGTTGCCCTGGACTCTTTGTCCTTTGTGATGACCCTCTGCCATGTCACCCTGCCTTGGAGTCAGCTGACTAAAGACTGAAATATCTATGGATTGTGAGCTAAACAAACCATTTTTTGTTTAAATTTGGGTGTCAAGTATTTTGTCTTAGCAACAAGAAAAGTAACTAAAACAGAATTTGGAAGTAGGGTTGTTGCTGTGAATGTACACAAGTGGTTCATGAGCTTTTGGAGTTGGGTTGTGGGAAGAGGATGGAATGTTTCTCAGATGAAAGCTGAGAACCTGACCATGAAGAGAAATGCATTTTCATGCCTTCAAAGGTTTGATAAAGAATGCCACATTTTTATTAAAAAATTAAAGAGCATCTTAGGAAAAAATCAGGCTGTACTTGATAGGAGATTATGGTCAGAGATCAGAAAACCAAAAGGCTGATAAAAATGCTGCCAAGAAAGACCAGGCTCAGAGGTTTCTGCTGGAAAGAAGGACTGCATTGGTTGTTGGACTCCAGGCATTTTGTGTTATACTTTAGAAGAAAATTTGTCTGCATTTTGCTCAAGTCTAAAGACTTTGCTTCAGACTGAGATCAAGGGTGGCAGACTAATTAATCTTGCAGAAGAAATTTTAAGGCAGACTTAATGTTGAGGCAGTGGCATGGCTACTGTTGGGGACATTTGCCAGATCTATGTTCAGAATCAAGAGCAAATGGCACAGTAGAGTGATTTAAAACATTTTGAGTTTGGCCAGGAAGGAAACTTCAGTAAAGTTTGGGCCTGGAAAGATGTAAAGGAGGAGAAATTGATCACTGGAAAGAAAAAGTCTAGTATTTCAGAAGAGACAACAGAAAAGATGACCTGAGTACAACACGGGAACCAGAAGGACTCCAGTTTTGAGACCTCATAGTTGCAAAGGAGAGAGACTTTGCCTTGAGAAGAAATCCCCAGAGCATCATGTTCCAGAATGGTGGAAGCCTAGAAATTTTTCTTCTGGATTGGGTTGAGAGAGCACAGTGATCCAGACACTTGGCCCCCACAACCAAGAGAGAAGGAAGTCTGGTTGTTGCTCCAGCTGACAGCAGACCATAGTGGCATTCTCATGTTCCTTGTTTGACGTACATGTGGAATGGAAGATTTGAGGGGGAAAGATGGCTTCTGCCCTGATTTCAGGAGAAAGCGTGGGAGGCTAGCCTGCGTACCCCTGAGAAGGCAGTTGTGAGTGTGAAGTCCAAAGGGTGGTGGAGCCCCCAGGAATCTGGAAAAACCAGGAACATGGATCATCCGGGGAAACTGCAAGAAGTGAGCCATGGGAGCTACAACTGAGAGAGGAAACCTCCTCTTGGGGTGAAGCTGGACAACTGTGTTAACTGTGCAGGTGAGCACCCTGGGGAAACTGATGTAGCTAAGCGCTGAGTAGAATGACAATTATGACTCCAGCTGTATATGGTATAGCTATGAGGTAATGTCAGTGGAGCATAGTGAGTTTGGAAAGCTCCATCAGAACTTCCCCCTCTCCTCGATCACGGTTCACTTCCTTAATCACTGTTCTGCTTCTGTAATCTTGCTTTGTGCTGATTTCCAATGAAAAATTACCCCGTGGGAAAGAAACAACAAAAATGGAAACAGGGCTTTGTTAGATCTCAGGAGGACACTAATCCGCTGCAGAAAAGCCAGCAGAAGAAACTGCTCTCTGTTCTTAAAACTCCATGCCGTGTCAGCTCTGTCAGGGATCCCATGCAGTTTCCTGATTCATAACACTGGCGGTACGGGTGGAGCCATCCAAGCCCTTTGGAATTTGCATCCTGCCACAGAAAGACCGAGATGTGGGACATGGAACTACAGGACTTAATATTTCTCCTGCTGGCTTTTGGACTTGCTTTGCTCCCATTTTTTTTTTGGAATGGAAATGTCTGTTTTGTGCCCCTGAATGTTGGAAATGTTTAACTTTCTTTTCATTTGTACAGGGTTTGCAGCTAAGAGTTTCCCTTTAATCTCAGAGGAGATTCTCAATTTGGACTTTTCAGCAATGCCAAAAATGTTAGGATTTTTGCAACTCTTGGAGATGGACTAAATGTCTTTTTCATAAAGGGGTGTATGTAATAAGTCTTTGGGAACCCAGGGGAAGAGCACTGTGGCTTGTGTCAAGTTGTCCCCCCAAAGCCTCATGCAGTCATAGGGGGGCTTTTCAGAGGTGGGTGGATCTAGAGTGTGCTGGGATCAAGGGTTTATAATTATTAAATCAGTCCACTGATTGGTTTGGCATAGTTCTGGCTATGATTTTAGAGAATGAGTGCTACACCAGCCCTAGAGTGAGTACCCTGCATAAAATATAATGGACAGAATGAGGGGTATTGTGTTCTTTCTTGTGTGCTTGCTGTGGACTATTTCTCCCCTATAGTGCTGCTATGCTATGCCACCCTACCTTGGAGCCAGCCTTTATGGACTGAAACCGCTACACACTGTGAGCCAAATAAACTTTTCCTCTAACTTTGAGTGTTGCATATTTTGTCTCAATGAGAAAAGTAACCAAAACATCATAGAAAGTTCCCTTCATTCTATCTCTTCAGCGTTTATTTCTTTCCTTATTCCAGGTTAACTGTGTACATTTCTGTAAGTTCTCAAAATCCAAACAAATGGAAATGCATATTACACGCTCTTATGTCACTCTTGCTCTGTCTAAGGTTTCTGAGTATCATTCAGATTTTTACATGTATTATATTTGCTTCCTTTTGTTACTGAGTAGAATTCCATTGTGTAAATGTCCTAGAACACTTTTAACCTTTCTGCTACTGATGGTTGTTGGAATTGCTTGTAATTTTTAGTTATAAATAGAGCTACTAATTGCAGATCTTTCTATGATGTGGAAGGAAACTTGCACATCATTAGCCTTAGTTTTCATTTGTTTTTGTTTCTCATAATTAAATATGCCAGCAGAAGGATTTTTGTCCCCTATGTTAATTATCTGATAAGTTATCAGAAAATGTGAAACTATTTTTCATAGTGATTATACGACAGCAGGGTAGACGACTACAATATACCCTTGCTAAACCCGTGCTGCCATTGTTTTTCATTTCTGCCCTTCTATTAGATGAGAAGTGGTTTCTCATTGGAGATTTTATTTTTCCACTCTCTTATTAAACTTTTCATTTTATGTATTTTTCCAAGCAACTTTATCTAAGAATATTGATGCCAGGAATCATTTTACAAATGGAAACTGTGTTTTAGAATGGAGTTATTTGGAGCCCAATTGGCAATGAGTAACTGTAGCTCCAGCCATGGCAGTATGTGAAGTATGGATGATATTGTAATATAGTTAATAATACTTTTAACAGTAAATGTCATACCATTGGTTGGAGGGTGAGTGCCTTGTGCAAAATCTCTTTGGCAACTGAGAAGTATGGCTCTCATTTAAGTTATAATTAAATGATTACTTCACCATGTTGGGCTTCTTGTCACAAATGATCATTAGGCAAGGAAAGAAGTCATCCTGTTACAGAGACAATTGAGATCAACCATGAGGAAGATGTAGGGCTACTGTCTTGCAGTGGGGTAAAGAAGTATATAGCTTGTGCTCAGTGTCTTACTCATGTTGCTGCCTTACCCAGTTTTAATTGTAAATGAATAATAACAACAAATGGCATGGAAAATATGTGCTTGATGCCTTAGAAGGTAAGTCTGGATCACATCATCAATTAAATTTTGCAGACCATCAAAGAGTGTGCAATACAGACTGGACTTTGGAAGAGAGGGCTAATGTACACTGGTTGTAGCCTTAAGAACCAGTTCTACCACTATAGGCCATATTTTGTCTCACTAATCCATCTGTTTCACCAACAAATAAAACCAGCAAGAATTCCGAAAGAATTTGTGAATGGGGCAAACATATTAAAGTGTAAGACTATGTGAGCTGTACAAGGGATGATCTGTAGAGAGTACCATGTTGTTCTACCTGTATCCTTCCTCTGTTTTATCTCCCCATGGGGATTGCCCTTGGCTACAAGAGAATGTCCTAAATGTATGCCTTCTCTCAAATAGCAAGTTATATCCAATGACTAACTTATACTAGAGTTCAAAGGCATAGCATCTACAGGACCATCATGGTCCAGAAATCTGGCACTGGAGGTGAAGCATTGGTCACAAACTAATTGCAGTCCCCTTCTCTCAGTTGGCCTTCTTCCTCAATTTCTTCCAGAATACCCCCCAAAATATAGTTTTTCAAATTTCCTCTCTAAAATTAGAGGCTTATGCCTATCAGTTTTTTTCAATTATACATTGATCATAGTAATAATTTTAAAATAATTGCATTTGATTTCAATTACATTCTTATAAAATTGTCTGAATCTTCATATAAACTAAACGTAAGCTGATGCTTTTATTTTGTTCTCATGTTTGGTATAAAACCCTAATTGAGGGTTTTTTCATTTTAAACTTTGAAGGTATGACTCCTCTGTTACACATATAAAGTCTTAGATGAATCTGACTACATCAGTGACTGTTAATTTTTTAAAAATGTGTTTAAAATCTCATTGTCTATGGTGTTTTGACGATTCAAAAGTATGTATAATAATGTAATTTTATCCTTTATCGAGTGATCCCTTAGAAGTTTCACACTATCTCAGGACTAATATCCCATAAGTGCTGGGTATTTAACTGTACTGTCTTGCTCTTATCTCAATCTTTCTTTTATCTGGGACTTACGTTAGGTGGATACCAGAACCCCTGGACCTGGTTTTTCTTTATTTGTGGACACGTTTTTCACATTGTTATTCTGTGCTTTTGAGTATGTCTTTAATTTTATTGTGGAGTTTCTACAGTGATCTTAATTTTAAAAGTATATTTTTCTTCTTTAAACACTCATTTTTATGGTCTAGGAATAGTATTTTGTTCTTATATAATGCTTGCTATATCAATTTCTTGAACTTGTATTACAGCCAATTTCAAATCTATGTATAAATTGAGTACCCCTAATCTGAAAATCCAAAGTCTGAAATGCTCCAAAATTCAAAATATTTTTGTGTTGACATGATGGCACAATTGAAATATTTCCACTTGACCTCATGTGGCAACTCCCATTCAGAATGTAGGTTCACTGGTAATATACAACATTGCCTTCTTCCTACATTTATAAGGTGTATTTGAAAGTAAAGTTCTTGTTTTCTCTAATATCCAGTCCCCCAACCATGTTTTTATGCATATGCAAATACTCAAAAATACAAAAACATTCTTTAATCCAAACACTGTGGTGCAAAGCATTTCTGATAAGAGGTATTTAACCTATAAATCAGAAAGAATAGTTGTCTCTGACTGTTATTAGGCTAACTGTTCATCCTCCTATAACATAATACCTTAGACTTGGTCATTCGTAAGTAAGAGAAATTTATTTCTTACAGTCCTGGAAGCTGGAAAGTTTACAATGAAGGGCTCAGTGGATTCACTGTCTACTTAGGGCTTGCTTTCTACTCCCAAAAGGGTCTCTTTACATGGCTGAAATGGTGACTAGGGGATAAATAGGAAAAGCATCCTTCTTCATACGGAAGAGCATCAGAAAGGACAAGCAGCTGTCTGAGCTCCTGTTATAAGGGCATTAATTCTATTTACGAAGGTGGAGCTCTCATGATTTCATCCCTTCCCTGAAGGGCACATCTCTTAATACACTACCATGGTGATTTAGTTTCAATATTATTTTTTCTGGGGGGAAATACAAACACTCAAACTGTAGAAGTTATAACCACATACTTTCATTTACTTATCACTCAGCTAAACTTATGAACACATGACCTGTCTTGTTTCCTCTCTACTTTACTACCCATTTCCTTCCTGAAATAGTTTTTATCTAACATATAATGTCATCTATAATTTTGATTTGGCTAAATATAATTGATTACCTAAACATTTCCAATATTTTCTTTCATGTCATATATTTAGTCAGAGTTCAAGTTTGCCTAATCACCTCATCCATTTTCCCTTATGTTTGTTTCATTAGATCCATAATAATTAGATCCATTATTTCACTAGGGGTACAAAATAATTGTTTTCTGTTTCTTTTTAATGTATTAAAATACTTTTCTAAAGAGAAACAGCACCTTATCAACTATATGTTACTCTAAGATACAGTTTGTGCAAGAAAGATAAAGTGATTGCTTCTTTTTTTCCTAAAATTCTGGTATTCACTAATTTTCGGAATACTGATTTAGTTGTACCACATCCTTTAATGGTGACTTTGATAATGTTTCAAAGTATTATTATGAACTGATAATTTTTATCATGTCATATATTTCAATCCACCATTTTTATTACTTTTGCTTGTGCATAACCTGTCCCATTTGGGAGTAGTGAGAAAGTTTTCAGGTTGTCTCCTCAGTCTCTTTGACAAGATACCAGATGTTTAGTCCTTTGAGGTATATTCTTTGTACATAGGTATTACATGCCTAGAAAGAATCCTAGGATTTTGTCTCCTACATTTTGCTCCTCCATAGTCCATGGTTCCAGCTGATGTCATTACAATGAAACAAAACTGGTGGGATGGGGTTGGATATGCTGGCATTTGTCTAAATTTTTGAATTACACATCAAATCTATGGCATATCAGAACACATTTGTTTAACTTGCCTGTGAGGTTCACAATTTTCACAGCTCTGTTATTACTAATGATTTCAAATTCATACATGTAACCATGCTTCATCACCACAGCTACAAGCTGGGCAACTTTGGAGCATAGCCTCTGGCATTTGCCTCATGGCATTGTTGATGCTCTTTAATTTTTTTTTACTAGTGTACATTTGCTGCATGCAGTGACTACACTCATATTTGGGCAGCTAGAACATGTATAGAGCTCTTTTTACTTGCCCTTTCACTCCAATCCCTTCCCACTCTCTCCATCCCTGCATATTCATTAGGAGGACATTTATACGTACAACTAGTGTCACAGAAAGATGTTGGGACAAGAGTCAGCCTTTTTGGATAGATTTCTTGCACTTTATTGGATATTTTTGAGACAGAGTCTAGCTATGAAGTTCAGGCTGGCCTTGAGCTCATTTTGTAGCCCAGGCTGGTCTGGAACTCACAACAATCCTCTTGCCTCAGCCTCCTGAGTGCTGGGATTACAGGCATGCGCCACCACTCAGGCTCTTCTTGCTCTTCCTTACAAACGGTTTCAGTTCATCATATACATATTTCTTTTTTTCAACTGTGAATCAATCATCGATTGAAATAGTATGGTTATTTCAAGTAGGAAATAGTGTTTAGAGAAAAAGGTTGTAAGTGTTAGAGCTGCTGTTTGCTACTGGTCGATCTTTTCAGTGGCCATAGCTAAGGACAGAGTGATGAAGCCTTGTTAATTGACACTGAAATTTTCATTTAATGTTTCAGTTTTTAAGTTTCATTCCATGGATTTTCTGCTTGTGTTTTCTTACACTGAAAATATGAGCTTTTAATTACATTGCTGTATAAATGTAATTATTTCCTTTTTATGTACAGAACATGAGCTTTAGAATTAAAATGTCAACATTATTACTGATAATAAGAATGCTGAAAAGAGCTTCAATGTAGCAATGCTACCATTATTATAAAAATAAGGCTACTAGCTGCAGCTGATGATTTCATTGTAATTATTTTATCCTTTGATATATTTCACTAGAGATACACAAATTATCATTTCAAGCAATTTTCAAACTACTTTATTGAAGTAAAATTAACATATGAAAAGATGCACATATGTAATTTATGACAATAAATTTAAGTAGACAATTTTGAAACCATCACCACTATTGCATTAGTCAGCTGTCCATTGCTGTAATTAATACAATGAAAGCAACTTAAATAGGGCAGAAAACTTAGAAGTTGCTGAGAAAGCAACTTAAACAAAATTTAAAATTTCTTTTGTCTCATGGTTTCGGAATTTTTAGTAGTTACGTGGCTTCATCATTTCTTGGGCTATGGTAAAGAATACATCAAGGCCAAATGGCATGTGAAAGTAAAGTTGCTCACCTCATGGTGGCCAAATATCTTTCAAAAACAGGATGCCAATTGTTTACCTCCCTTTCACCTGGGCCCCACCTCGTAAAGATTCCACCAACCCCTAATAGCACCACCAGCTGAGGACCAAGTCTTCAGGATGTGAGACTTTCTACTATAGAGACCATAACAAACATCAAGGCCATGACTATAACCATTACCTCTCCAAATTTCCTGCCATCCCTTTATTATTGGAGTCATTATTTTTATGTGAGAATACTTAAGATCTACTATTCTAGCAATTCTCAGTATTCAGCACAGTATTGCTTACTATAGTCACCATTCAGTGCAGCATATCTCCAGAATTCACTACATGCATAAGGGAAATTAAGACTCCACATATATGTGGGACAATACAACCTTTATCTTTCTGTATCTGTTTTCACTTAATATAATTCCCCACTGTTTCACCCACATTGTCACAAATGTCAGGATTTATTTGGTTTTTTTTTAAGCCTGCATAGTATCTCGTGTTATGCATGTATTGCAAATTCTTCATCCATTCATGTGTTGATAGCTCTGTTGCTTGCATATCTTGCCTATTGTAAACAGTGCATTAAACAATGCAGCGTAGATCCTGCTTTCAAATTAGATATTAGTCCCACTCAGAAGTGGGACTGCTGGGCCATAAAGTACTTCTGTTTTTAATGTTTTATGGAATTTTCATAATGTTTTCCAAAAAAGTGATGCCAAATTACATTGCTATCTCCAGTGTGCAGGATTCAGTTTTGTCCTGTTTCCTAGAGCACTTGTTAACTTCAGCATTTTTATAGCAGTCATTACACAGGGATGAAGTGATATCTTACTTTGATTTTGAATCCCCTGATGATTAGTGATACTTAGTACCTATTCATATACCTCTTGACCACTTATATGTTTTCTTTAGAGAAAAATATATTCAGATAATTTGTCAAATTTTACATGGAAAAACTTTTTTGCTTTTAAATCATATGAGTTCCTTTATATTTTAAGTATTAACCTCATATTAGGTGTATAGTTTATAGTTATTTTCTCCTGTTCTATAAGTTTCCTTTTATTTTTGCTGTGTCCTTTACTGGATAGAACTTTCTTAGTTTGAGGCAATTAAACTTTATTTTTCCTATTGTTGCTTGTGCTCTTAGAGTCACATCCAGAAAACTATTGCCAAGATCACTATCAAAGAGGTTTTTCTGTATGTTTAAAGGAAATTATGGTTTCTGGTCTTATATTGAAGTGTTGAGTACATTTGTAGATGATTTTTGTATATAAGAAAGAGCTTAATTTTATTCTTATGAATATGAATCCAGTTTTGCCAGCAGTATTCACTATTCTTTGCCATTGTGTATTCTTGGTGTTCTTTTACAAAGAGAGATGTCTGCTGCTGTGAATTCAATGTCTGTATCTTCCAAAAAAGTTGTGTTGAAATTTAACCTCAGGTGTAACAGCATTAAGTGGAGCTCTTAGAAAATGATTAAACCATGACATTAATGAAAAGGATTGGGTCCCTGTGAACAGGCTTGTAGAAAATATCTAGCCCTGTAACCCTTGTGCCTTCCACCACAGGAAGCCACAGCAAGGTTTTTATCAAAAACTGAATATTGACTCTTTAGTTGCAGACTTTCTAGCATTCATAATGGTGAGAAAGTAAATTTCTGAGCTTTATAATTCACTTGGTCTTAGGTAATTTATTATAGCTGCAACAACTGACTAAGAAAGGAAATGGTAGAAATGGATGTTGCTGTAGAGAATACTTGAAAATGTGAAACTGTCTTTGGAATTGGCTACTAGCAAGTGGCTGAACAAGTTTGAAGGATAGGCAAGAAGAGGCTATACTGGAATGAATAGTGTGATAAGCGATTCTGAGTAAGGCTCAGAAGTGGAGATCTGTAGCAAAAATTTCAGCCTTTTTAAAAATTACATGATAATAGCCAAAATGCTGGTAGAAAATACAATGAATAAAGGCCATTCTGATCATGTTTTAGGGCAAAATGAGGAGTATCTGTTTGCAATTAGAAAGGCCATTCTCATGAATGGCCTTATTACCCAGTGATTTTCCCTGTGCCCTGCCTCCTAATACCACTGCAATGGGGTTAAAATATCAATTTATGAAATTTAGGGAGTCATGAGCATTTAATTAAATTTAATTTAATATTCCTAATTTTTCCGTAAATCATAGTCAGAATGGCCTTTATTCACTGTATATTTCTACCAGATTTTTGACTCATCATTTAATCTTTAAAAAGGCTGAAATTTTAGCTACAGATCTCCACTTCTGAAATGTTGTTAAACCTGCACCATATAAAAATATGAACTGGCTCTTAAGTTTGTGTGTTATCCCTCTCTTTGAACCATGACAGTTTTCTAAATAGTCTTCCAAATATTAGCAATTTAATAATCAGAAGTGAGCTATAGTACCTCTTAGAAGAGCAAAGTTTAACTGAACTCTACAATGACTGGAATCACTGGCATTATAGAAATGATAGTAACTATGCTATGTGGCATTGGAATTGTAGGAAGTGCAACCCAGATGATTAATTTTCCTTTATTTACATCAGTTAATTAAAATTTAAATGTGAACAGTTAAATATAGCTAATGGCTATGATGTTGGACAGTATCATCTTGCCATATCTGTGTAAAAGAAGTTTGCTTGTTTTTCATAATTATTTCGTCACTCAAAATATCCTATTTTTTGTATCATCTTTTCGTTAATTTGTTTTCTTTCTCATTTACTCCGCTTAAATTTCCTAGGTGCAAGGTTATCTTTCTCACTTCCACTGAAAGTATATCGGTGGCAAGTGTTGCCTTGGTTACTGTGAAATAAACTTACATTAATGCTTGGATTTTGTACTCAGTGAGGACTCTCACTGAAACGTCTGTCTGTGAATGACAGAGCAGGGGAAATCAAATTACTAGCTTCCTTTAGGGAAAATGGGCAAGAAATACAAGAATACGTGTGAAACAAAGAAGATTTAATTCTAGAACACTGGTTCTCAGCCTAAGCTTTCTCGACCAGAAGCACCAATGTTATATTTCCTCACCTCCAGAATCTTGATTCAGTAATTAAGAGGCTTCAAAGCTTGCATTTTCTCACAAGTTTCCAGTTGAAGTCCAGCAACGTATGCTGTGAAAAGCCCTCCAGAAGAATCTTATCCTTGGTGAAGTTGTTGAATCCTTGCTCTGGTGTTGCAACATTCATCCAAGAAGGCTTATCTTTCCCCAGATATTTCCTTCTGTTTTTACTTGAGGACAAGTGCTGGCTATACACACTCTGGATATAGTCAAAATTCCTTCTGGATTGTCTGTTGCTAAATTTGTATCCATCTCCTCTGAAGCCCACTTTTACACATAGCTCAGCCTGGGGGCTTTCTCTGCCTGTTTGAACCTTCATAATTCAACTTGCTCCCATCATCTCTATTTTACTATTTCAATATATTTAAAGAGTAAAAAGAAATCACAGAATAATGTGTCAAACAACTGTACACCCGCCACTAAGAGCCACCAAATGTTTATATTTGTTTTTCTACTTTAGTTTGAAAGAATTAGGATATCAAACATAAAACTTTGCCTTTCTAAATAGATACCCTATCTTCCCTCACAGGAAACTACCCAAATACCATCGAGTACGATATATATAGAGAGAGAGACAGAGAGAGAGAGAGAGAGAGAGACAGAGACAGAGACAGAGAGACAAAGACAAAGAGAGACAGAGAAAGACAGAGATCCATATATATACATATATATATATATCCTTAAAACCTACATTATATATATATATCCATGAATATGTGTCTAATATTTTATAAATGCTATTACTGTACGTCATGCTATGAACTTAGGAATCAGTATTATGTTGTTTTGCATGTGATAACCTCTAGCTATTTCAATTTAAGTCCTTTTTGTTTTATAACAAATTTCTGATTTACACTCCAGTTAAGATCTGAGAGGAGGACAAAATATGTATTTCTTGCTGCTACTGAATTTGTGCGAATTTCTCCAGCATTAAATACTGTACTTAAAATTAATGGATTTTGGTATATTCCATTTTTGAATATTTATATATACTGCCTCACTACTCTATAAAGTTCTGTAAAACTTAGAAAAAGCTTGGATTAAAGCCTAGCATACAAAGTAAAATTTACAAACTTAAGTGTGTACTCCTCATAATTTTACAGAAACTGAACATATTTCCTAAATTGTTGCCCACATCAAGACATTAAATATCATCAACACCATTAAAGCCCCACTAATCATTACCCCAGAAATACAACCACTCTAATTGTTTCTAATAATCTTTCATTACTTTCTCTGTGTAAAACATTATACGTAACAATGATATCCATATGTGCTTTTCTGGCATCATGTGTCCAAAATTATGTGATAAAAATATTTATATTGTTTGTAACAGGATTTATTCTTTATCATTTATCTATAGTACATTTTTCTGTAACTATACCACATTTTAGTTATCAAAATATGTAGTCTTTTTCCAAAAACCAACTTTTGGCTGCAATGACTTTCTCTTTTGAATTTTGATTTCTCTTTTGATTGTTTTGTTCAGTTTCCGTGGTTAATTTTCTAACTTTTTGAAATAATTGTTTTTCAACATTCATGTATTCTAATATATATCTTCGAGGCTATAAACTCCTCCTATGAACAGTTTTGCCTTTTCTTGTAACTTTTTAAAAAAACTATAGTGATACCTCTATTATCAAACTACTCGAACAGCAAAGTTAGAAAAAAATACTGCTCGGCGTTTGTCACATTGCTGGATAGTTGAACTAAAAATCCGACTTGCAAAACCTGTAAGGGCTGAGAGCGAGTCAAGTGCTGGATCTCACTGAGGACACAAAGGGATGACGTTTCAATCTAAACACTACTGTCACCCAGAAAACGTATACTGCTTCTGTCAGTGCGTTAAAATACTTGACATTGTGTTTTTTTCTGTAAAATATCAAAACAGTGGCTCCAAAGAAAATTAGTGATACCAACAATAGAAGTAAGAGGAAAACTGAGAAAACTACTATGGAGTTAAAGAAATCATTTCAAAATTTGTTAGCGCCCTGGAAAAATGCAATTATAAGTGTAATTTGAGGACTCTGAAACAATTATTTGGTTTTCTATTATTTGTTGTGGAAAATATATGTTCAGTTCTTCAACTTTTGTTTGAACATGAATTTGGAACAAGTTGGATTTGAGAGCTGAGGTGTCACAGTATTTTGTTTAATGATATTGACAAAACTTTTATGTAATTCATTTTATAAAACATTGTTTTAAGTGTATATCAATTAACAAATGCATTAGCTCACATATTTTCAATTATTATTTTGATAGCATTAAAAATACACCTCTTTTGCAATTTTCAAGGGCATAATATATTGATATTAACTATTGTACAATGGATCTTTGAAGTTATTTCTCCTATGTAGCTGTAAATGTGTATCCTTTGAAAAAAATTTCCAAGATCTAACTTTGGGCTGCAATGATTTTTCACTTTGCAACCTATGGTAACTACCATTCTTTTCTATACTTGCATGAGTTCCACATACAGGTGAGATAATGATATAGTATTTGTCTTTCCATCCCTGGCTTATTCCCCTTAACAAAATGTCTTCCAGATTCATTTATATTTTCACAGATGGCAACATTTTCTTCCTTTTAAAAGAACAAATAATAAATAAATAATCAGCCTGGGGAAGTGGTGCCTGAATGGCACGTCTCTGTAGAACTCTCTGGTGGCAGGTGAGCCCTGTGGCAAAGGAGAAGCCCCACTCTCTGTGGAACTTTTTGTTGGCAGGTGAGGCCTGCATGTGCACTCTGCCCTGTTCCTTTGGGACAGGGAAGGAGATTGGCCAAGGGAAGTGGCTCCTGAGTACCCCATCCCTGTGGGCCTCCCGGTTGGTGGGTGAGGCCTGCTTCACAGGATCAGCCCTGGGCTCTGTGGTCCTCCTGATTATATGCTTTGAAGTTATCAATAACCATTGTTAATTCCCTCCTACCTTCTCTGTAATTCAGTTTTGCTTACACTATTCTTGTGCTATTTTGCAAATGGCTTTCTTTTTGTTAATATGTATTCTTTATTTTACTTTAAAAAAAGAACAAATAGTGTATTTATTTGTGTCTGTATGCCACATATTTTTTATCCACTGATCTGTTGGTGGACAGTGATGTTTTTTGTCTATGTGGATAAGGTAGTAATATGAATAATGCTACAGTAAACATGGGAGTGCAGACATCTCTTTGACATGATGATTTCATTTTATTTTGGGCTTATATCCAGTAGCAGGGTTGTTGTATCACGTGGTAGTTCTATGTTTAATTTTTAGAGAAATTTCCACATTGTTTTCCATAAAGTCTGTATTTATATGCCCTAAAGGAACAGCTAAGGATTTCCTTTTCTCTACAACTTTGTGAGAACTTTTTGTCTTTCATCTTTTAGTAATAGCCATTGTGACAAGTGTGGAGTGGTAGCTTGTTATTTTGATTTGCAATTCTCTCATAATTAGTGAGTATGAGCAATTTTTGTGTAACTGTTGGTAATTTGCATGTTTGCATTTGAGAAATATCTATGCAGGCCTTTGGCCCATTTTTAAAAGAATACTATTGGCCTAGTTTTTAAATATTGTTTTTTAAGCTATTGATTTATACGAATTGCTTAATTTATTTATGATATTAACCCCCAATCAGATATATGGCTTGCATATATTTTTGCCATTTTCTAAAATCTCTCCCCTCTCTCCCTTGTTTGTTTTGCTGTGTAGCTTTTAAATTAAAAATAATGACCTTTGTCTATATTGACTTTTGGCATTTTGGGGTCCATATCCAAAATGTTCAGTGATGAGGTCAAAGTCATGAAGCTTTCCTGTTATACTTCCTTTTCTATTCACTTCATATTTTCAGGCCTTATACTTAAGCGTTTTGTCCATTTAATACATTTTTCCATTTAGTATTAAGTAGGCCCCAGTTTCATTCTTCTGCCTATAGGTGTACAAATTTCCCAATGCTCTTTGTTCAAGAAACTATCAATTCCATATTGTGTATTCTTGATCTTTTGTTTGAAAATCAATTGATCATAAATGTCTAGATTTATTTATAAGCTGCCTATTCTATTTGAGTGGCTCATATGTCTATATTTATGCCCATACTGTACATTCTTTTTTGATTATTATGACATTGTAAAGATTTTGAAGACAAATAATGTGATGCCTCCAGCTCTATTCTATTTGCTCAAAAATTCTTTATATACTTGAGAAATTTTTATGGTTTCTTATGAATTTCCAGATAGGTCATTCTTTTTCTGTATAAAGATGTTATTATATTTGAGTAAGGATTATGTTGAATCTGAAGAAGTTTTTCCAGTCCATGAATACCTGATATCTTTATTCCTGTCTGCTCCAATTGCATTAATTCTCAAACATTTTCAGAGTTAAGAAAGATCTCTCACATCCTTGATTAAACTCTTCCCTAAGTATTTTTATTTTTTTAGCCAGTATAAATGGGATTTTCTTTTTTTACTTCTTTTTTTCTTTGTTCTTTCCTTTGTTCCTTCCTTCCTTGCTTCCTTCCTCACTTCCTTCCTTTCTTCCTTTCTTCCATCTTTTCCTTTGTTACTTTCTCCATTTCCTTCCTTCCTTAGAGAGAGCGTATCAGTGTGTTGCTAAACTTGGCCTCAGCCTCAGTCTTCCTGCTTCAGCCACACAATTAGCTGTGATGACTGGTATACACCAGTGCACCTGTGTTTGAGATTGTTTTCTTGATTTTTTAAGATAGTGTATTTTGCGTTTAAAATTTTTGTTATGAATATTTTTACATATTAATTGTACAAATAATGAGATTTCATGTAATATTTCAATACATGCATATATTATACATTAATCTTATCCATCCACCCTTCCTCTAATCTACAACCTGATGTACACATGCACTTGCTCCCAACACATTTTGCAGTTCCTTACAATTATTCAATTTTCAGTTCATTTTCCTTTAGTCTCAACATATGAGAGAGAATATATAATACTTATATTTCTATGTTTGGTTTATTTTTATTGATGTAATGCACTCTGGTTCACCCATTTTGTGTGAACAACAAGATGTAATTATACTTTATGATCAAACAATACTCCACTATTACTATTACCCCACTGTATTATTCTATAACACCACATTTTCTTTATTGAGTCATCTGTTGTTAGACATCTAGGCTGATTATACATGTTAGATATTAAGAATAGTGTTGCAAAAAATTGAGTATGTAGGTATGGGTTTTGTATGATGACTTCATTTCCTTCATTTTTATATCTATTAGTTGGATTTCTGGATTATATAATAGTTTCATTTCTAACTTTTTGGAGGAAATGCCATACAATGTTACATAAAAGCATACTAATTTACATTCCCACAAACAGAATATAAGTATTCCTTTTGTTCTACACCTTTATCAGAATTCATTACTTTTGATTTTTATGATAATGGCTACTCTGGGCCAGGAATATAGCTCAGTGGCAAAGTGCCTACCCAGCAAGCTCAAGTTCGATTCTTGCTACCTAAAAATAAAACATAATAATGGCCACTATGACTATAGTGAAATAGAATGTCAGTATCATTTTTATTTGCATTCCTCTGATGGCTACTGATACTTAGGATTTTTCACATATTTAATATTCATTTATATTTCTCCTTTTTACAAGTGTCTCAGATCATTTGCTCATTTTTAAATTGGATCAGCTTCTCACAGTTTTTATATATTCTGGATATTAACCCGTTGTGAGGTGAAAATATATTTGGAAATTATTTTATCTCATTCTGTGAGTTTTCACTGTACTTCTGGGTATTTTCTTGGCAGTGTAGGAAGATTTTACTTTGATGTAATACATTTTCTCAACCTTTAATTTGCTTCCTGAGCTTTTGTAGTACGAGTCAGAAAATCATTGACTATACCAGTGTCTGCACAATTTTTCTTTAAGTTTTCTCATAATGGTTTCAGAATTTCATATCTTATATTAAGGTATTTAATTAATTTTGAGTTGATTTTGTACAGGGTGAGTTATGGGTCAAGCTTCAATCTTCTGCATATGGATAGCCACTTTTTCTAGCATCATTTGTTGAAGAGATTGTTCTCACTCCAAAATATGTTTTTTGTAACTTCTCAAAGATCAGTTGGTTGTACATGGTTAGATTTATTTCTTAGTTCTCTATTTTATTTGTGCCTCATTTTATGCAACTGACATTAAAAGGCTATTGCATGTTAGTTTATCTTGAAATTATAAATTGTCATGCTTTTTGCTCAAAATTACTTTGGCATTTTAGGGTCTTTCACAGTTCTATGTGAGCTTTAAATTTTTTTTCTAGTTCTACAAAGAATGTCATTGGTATTTTAATGGCGATTGCACTGAATTTAAATTACTTTGGGTAGTATGGACATTTTGACAATACTAATTATTTAATTCATGAATATGGGAGTTCTTTCCAATCTTTAGTTTATTTCCAAATTCTCTTATCAGTTTGGTAGATCATATGTATCCATTTCTTCTAAAATTTCCAATTTGTTGTCATACTGATTTTGGAAATAATCCTTTACAGTTCTTTGAATTTTTTGTAATGCCTTCTTTTTCACTTATAAATTTATTTATTCATATCTCTTTGTTCTTTCTCACTTTCATTTTTCATTTTTAGAAGCCCTTTGTTTTTATTGATGCTTTGCATTATTCTTTTAGAATCTAACTCATTTATTTCTTCTCTGTTCTGCAGTTTTTATTTCTTTCTAATAATTTTGTGTTTGATTATTTTCTTGCTCTAATATCTTGAGATATTTCACTAGGTTTTTAATTTTAAATCTTTGCTTTTTATGTAATCACTTGTTGTACTCATTGCTACAATCTTCCTTCTTAGTACTAGTTTTGCTTCATTCCACAGGTTTGGTATGTTATGTTTCTCTTTTAATTTATGTCAAGGACTTTTTTGGTTTCCATCATGAATTCCTCTCTATGTTCCAAGAGATGCTGTTCAGATTCCATCTATTTAAATAATTTTAATAAACTATAATTTTTGGATTTTTAAAAATTTGTCTACAAAATATAGATTTTATGTTCTAGAAAAAGTTCTTTATGTTTATGAAATGAATGTGTATTCTGCAATGGTGAGTGTTATGGTTGATACATTGTGTCATCTTGCGGAGTCTAGAGGTTTGGCTGAGTAATTCAGCAGGAAGCCAGGGTGCTTACTTTGTACACATCCTGAGCCTGTGGAGGAGGAGGGCACGGACATTGTATGAGAGGTACACGCCTCCTGGGTGGGGGTAGCCTGTTTACAATGTAAGGGAAGAAAAGAGGCTGCTTGCAGCAATTCCTCCTTTTTGCTGTGCTCTGCTGCCATGAACGTTTGCTCTCTGCCATGTGCCACTGTGCCACAGAGCCAGCCAAGTTTGGACTGAAACCTCCACAAACTGTAAACTAAATAAACCTTTCCTTCCTTCATTTTGGGTGTTGGGTATTTTGTCTCAGCAACGAGAAAAAATTAACCAAGACAGTCGGGTGGAATATTCTGTAAATATCTTTTAAGTCCATTTAATCTCTACAGTTTAGATAAACTATGATGCTCAGTATTTGCCCAGAAAATAAATCCACTGATGAGAGTAAGTTGTTTAAACCTCCAACCATATTTTTTGAGGCTTATTTTCTCTTCAGCCCAAATAATATTTGTTTTATAAAATTGAGTACTCCATTGTTAGGTGCATACACATTTGTAATCATTGTGCTTTCTTGATGAATTGATTAATTGATCATATTGAATAGTTCATTTTTAGTGTTTAGAAATTTTTTTGATTTCGTATTTTGAAACTATTAATTTATTCTGACAGGTTTTTTTGGTACAGGGTTCAGGTTTATCTCTATATGAGATAATATCCTCTATTTTTTTTTTTTTTTGGCGGTACTGGGGATTGAACTCAGGACCCTGCGCCTGCTAGGCAGACGATTATTCCACTGAGCTATATCCCCAGCCCTTTGTTCTTTTTTTTTTTTTTTTTTGGTGAATATCCTCTAAAACAGGGTTAATTTTAGCTCTTCCTTCTCAATTGGGATGTCTTTTATTCTTTTGCTTGGCTAATTATGTGGCTAGGACTTCTATGTAGAATACCAGTGTCAAAAATGAAAGTCTTTAAAACAAAACCAGAAAACACTACAGATTCTCTCCACCTTAAAATAGGGTTATATCCCAATAAACTCATTCTATATTGAAAAATATCCTCTTGAAAATGCTTTCAAATCGTGGGAGAATAGTTCTAAATTAGCACGCTTGCCTAGCATGTGTAAGGAGTTGAGGTTTATCCTCGGAACTGCAAAAAATGCATTTAATACATTTATCAAATATCATAGGTTAGCATTGTCTATTTTTAAAGTACTAAGAACATTTACATTGGTCTATAATAAAACCATAGGGCAAAATCATCTAACACAAGACTGTCTCATAATACAGTGATGGATATCTCACTTAATTTATAAAATATTACACAGTACACTATACACTATCACATGTTTGCTGTTGTCATGTTGAAATTTAGGAGCTGTGGCTTGCAACTGCTGCCCAGTATAACAAAAGAGTATTATAAACCTAGCCCTGGAAAAGACTATAATTTTAACTGTAATTCTTTCCAATTTGGATGACTTATGTTTTCTCTTGCCTATTGGATATGGTTAGGACTTACAGTCTATTATTGACTAGATGTAGACTGGGCATTGTTATCTTGTTCCTTACTATAGAGAAGAATTTTGTGTTTTCTCAGTTTAATATAATGTGGGTGTAGGTGTGTTATACATGATCTTTATAATATTTATGTATATTCCTTTGATCCCTAATATGTTTGAAATTTTTGTCATAAAGGGGATTAGTTTTCTTAAATGCTTTTATTACATCTATTGAAATTATCATATTACCTTTTTCTTTAATCCATTTACATGCAACATCACTTGTATTCCAAATGTCTTGCATCCTAGGTAAGCCTCAATTAAACACAGTAAATGATGCTATCAAATCACTGTTAATTTTTTGTGATACCATTTAATTGATAGTTTCTTTATATATATATATTAAAGATATTGGCTTATATATTCCAATATATAGTCTTTCACTCATGATATGCAAACATAATTTTTCAACTTGATGATACTTTGAAAGTGATACAAATCTTATAGAACCCACGCTACAATTTTTGAATTCTCATCTTTTCTAGGGTACACTGTGTCATTATGAAGTCTGGAAGCTTAACTAAGTAACTCAGCAATTCCTGGGGTGAAAAGGACATGCCCTTCCTGCTCTAGGATGATGTTTATTGTGTCAACTTGAGAAGATTAAAAGTTTAACTAAGTGATTCAGCAGGGGGCCAGGGTCCTTACTTTGTAAACATCCTCACCTTGTAGAAGTAGAAAGCATGGAGATGGTGTGGGTTTGGACAGATAATCAGCAATCAATATGAATGAGGAAAAGAAGCTTGCTTCCACTCCCTTGTGCTCTAGCTGTTTTTGGCGTCTTCTACCCCTGTGCCAGGCTAGCCTGCCTTGTAGCCTGCTGATTATGGACTGCAATCTCCACAAACTGTGAACTAAATGAACCTTTCCTTTGTTAATGTTGGGCATTGGGTATTTTGTCTTAGCAATGAGAGAAAAGTAACTAAGACGTAGGGCTAGCTTTATAATACTGTCTTTATAATACTCTCACTTTATAACACTCTCTTGTGGTATAGGACAGCAGAAGTAAGCCAACGCTCTGAGTTAGCAAACCAAATCCTAACTCTGACTCTACTCTAAAAGTCATGCTAATGCTAATTGAGGTAAAATTGCTCAATTGGGTAGATATTGCCTCTATATCAATATTTAACCTTAGTGTCTGTACTAAAAGTATAGCTTGTTTCTATGGTTAACATTAGCACATTATTAGTTCTTAGGGTGTGTCGATATCCAGTTTGTATTTGATGTTATTTTTGTTGCTAATTTTACTACTTTACCCAACATAACATAGGTGTTGCTATTAATTGGTTTCCTCTGTGTGTCATATCTAGATTGCCTAAGGGTCTAAAAATTACTGCTGTTCATTCCCAAAGAATTGGGTACTAGGTACAATAAGTGGCAGTCTCCCTTTCTAAATAGGCAGAGATGGTTAGATCATGGGACAGACCCAATGGCCAATAGCAACCTGTGCCTAGATCTCTTTGAAAAATAGACAGTAACTAAAGAGGTCCCTATACTAGCTGAAAAATACCCACAGAAGGAATCTGCAAACCCCAGGACAAAAAAATACAAAATGCAAAAGCAGAAACAAAATTCCCCCCAAAGTCCCCAAATACCCCAAAGCAAATCCAAGGATAGCAACAGGTGCAAAATCAAAAGCCACATAGGCAAATATATGAAATAGTAGCAGTAGTGGTAACAAAAGAGATCAATAAGATATTAGGTGAGTTTAAAGTAGAAATAATTGCAGAGATAAAGAGATAATCATCACCATGAAGCAAATAATTCTAGAAAAGATGTTAATAAAATAAAATAGAGAAGCTAAACAAAGACATACAAACTAAGAATTTCCAGGATAGAAAAGACCTGGAGTCCATAAATTAATTTCAAAAAGAAATTCAGGAAATTAAAACCCTTACTGAGAAAACAGTCAGCAGAAATGACTGATGTGAGGATAGAGCATCAGACCTAGAAGACAAATCTATGGCTGGTGATCAACTAAAGAGAGACCTTAAAAATATCAAGGGGAGAGAAAAGATAGAACCAGCAGCTACTAGATGGTATAAAAAAAGCCTACAATTAATTTCAATTAGTAAAAAATCAAAATGTAGCACAAAAGGCATTTTACAGAAGTAATAGCAGAAAACTTTCCAAATATGGGAAAATAATTGGACATACAAATAAGCGAAGTATATAAAGCCCCAAATAATCATGATCAGAAAAGACATATCACAGTCAGGTTTCCATAAACTCAACACAAGAACAGAATATTAAGACCTGTTAGAGCAAAGAAATAAACCACCTAGAAAGGAAACCCTAGCAGAATTCCAGCAGGCTTCTCAACATGGACCCTAAAGTCAAAAAGAGTTTGGAGTGAAATGTTTCAAGGCTTAAAAGGAAACAACTTCTAGCTTAGACTGACAAATCCAGGAAAATTATCTTTCGGAACTGATGGAGAGAGAAGATATCTCCTTGGTAAAGAGCACTAAAGAAATTCATGACTATGAGACCAGCACTCCAAAATATTCACAAGGTTATCCCTGATAGAAATAATGAAGACAGCACCAAAATCCCCAAAAGAATAAAGCCACCAGGAAAGATGAGCAAGTACATAGAGGAGAAAGAAAGAGAGCCAAGAGTAGGGAGAGAATACAAAAAGAAGAAAAAGTCAATACTTACCAGTTATAACCATCAATATGAATAGTCTCAAACTCACCAGTCAAAAGAAACTTATAAGCAGAATGTATCAAGAAATAAGACCCACAAGTTTTGAATGTTTATATCTGATAATCTGAAGGACTAATTTGAAGACAACAATATGCAATATAACAACCATTGTTGAATTCATACCACCTTGTTTGGTGAAAGTCTGTATAATTTCTAACGGTTTTTTATTATTACTTTTCATTCTCTTTAATGGTTTGATCAATCTTGCAGCTTTACATCTGGTATTCGAAGCAACTTCACTGAAGATAACAATATGTAATATAACAACAATTGTTATTGTTATCATATTGTTTTGAAATCCTGTATCATTCTTATTGTTTCTGTTTTGCATTGTTTTTATCTTTATTGTTCTTATTCTGTTATTGATTTTTTCTCTCTAAAATAAAAAAACCTAAATCTTTACTCAAATGTTACTCTTTTAGTGAGGCAACCACTGGCTACCCTACCTGAAATTTCAAACTTTCTCATTCAATAGTTTGTTTTAGTTTTTGTTTTCTTCATTACAGCAGTGACTGTGTAACAGTTTGAATCTTACTTATCTGAGATACTTTCCAGCTCTCCCTAATAAAATGTTAAGCTCTGTGAAGAAAATAAACAAGACCCAATATGTGGCATACAAAAAACACCTTTAACCCCCCAAAATAATATCATAGCCTGAAAGTCAAAGGATAGAAAAACATTCCATACAAAATGAACCCAGATAAAAAGGCAGCTATTTCAACTGCAAATAGAGTGGATTTTATATTTTTGGTCTTTTTGAAACAGGGTCTCACTATGAAGTTCAGGCTGGGCTTTATCTCACTTTGTAGCCCAGTCTGGCTTTGAATTGACAACGATCCTCCTGCATCAGCCTCCTGAGTGCTGGGATTACAGGTATGTGCCACCATGTGAGGCTTAACAAAGTGGATTTTAAACCAAGACCAAGGGCAGAGGATATACCCCAGTGGTATAGAGCCTGCCTGGCAAGCATATATTCCTGAGTTTGATTCCCAGTACCAGCAAAACAAAATAAATAAAAGTTATAAAACCAAGACCAATTAGAAGGAACAAGTAAATTCACTACATACTGTTTAAGGGAACAAATGAATAGGAACAGACCCCCCCTCTCTATATAAAACACTAGTGCACTAATGGACATGAAAAATCAGATAATAATGAATACAATTATAGTGGGGAACCTAATAGCCCACTGTGACAAGTAGATCAACTATACAAAAAAATCTGCAAAGAACTATTAAGAGTTGAACTAAAGTTTTGAACAAATGGACTCAATAGATATCTACAATATTCCTCCCAGCAACAACAAAATACACATTCTTATCAGCAGCAATGGGACTTTCTCCAAAGTAGACCACATAGTTACCATACAACATGCTTAAGAAAATGCAAAGGAATTAAAATTATACCATTCATATTATCTGATCCTAGTGCAATGAACTTGAAATCAAGAGCAAAAGACAGTATAGAAACTACACAAACCAGTGGAAAATAATAACACCCTCTTGCATACAAATCAACAGGTCATAGATGAAATTAATACAAAATTAGAAAGTTCCTATAATCAAATAATAACTCCAGTATGATGTACTGGAACTTATGAGGCAAAAAGAAAACAGTCCTAAGAGGGAAGATTGTAGTGGTGAATTCTCATGTCATAAAAACAGAGTGAGCTCAAATAAATAATCGAAAGTTACACGCCAAAGTTCTAGTAAAACAAGAATAATCCAAATCCAAAACTAGTGCAAGGAAGGAAATTATATAAATGAGAAAAGAAATTAATGCAATTAAGTTTTGTAAAATATAAAGAATGAATGCATCTAAGAGTTGGTTCTTTGAAATATTAAAAATTAAACAAAATCTTAGCCAAACTTAGCAAAATAAAGAAAGGAAAGACCAAATCTATGCAATTAGAAATGAAAAGGGTAAAATTATGATGGATTCTGCAGAAACCCAAAAGAGCATCAAGAACTACTTTGAGAACCTTTACTCAAATAAAATATAAAATTCAGAAAAAATGAAGAGATTCTTAGATGCATATGAACTACCAAAGCTGAATCAAGAAGATAAAAATCCTGAATAGTCCAATATCAGTCAATGAAATGGGTGAAATAGTAAAAAACTATCAACAAACAAAAGCCCAGGTCCTGACAGGTTCACTGCTGAGTTCTACAAGAACTTTAGAGGAAAGCTAATATCAATATTCCTCCAAATCTTCAATGAATTTGAAAGAAAACTCATTCTTGCAGTCATTCCTGGAAGCAAGCACTGCCTGGGTACCAAAAAGGGAAAAGAACCCAAGCAAAAATAGAACTACAAGCCAGTCTCTTTGGTGAACACAGGTTCAAAAATCTTCAATAAGATACTGGTAAGTGGAATGTAGCATATCAACAAAATAATTCTACACTATGATCACATAGGATTCATTCCAGGGATTCAGGGATCAATTAGCTTCCAGAAATCAATAAATGCAATACACCACATTAACAGAAGCCAGGGCAGGAACAACATGATCATCTCAATTGACAGTAAAAGCATTTAACAAAATCCAACACTCATTTACAATGAAAATTGAGGAAAATTGGGGTGTAAGATCAAACTGATAGATGCCATCTATGGCAAAACAATGGTTAACATCATACTAGATGCAGAACAGCTGAAATTTTTCCTTCTAAAATTGGGAACAAGGCAAGGATGCCCACTATTTCCACTCCAGTTCAATGCTGTTCTCAAAGTATTTTCAAGAGAAATTAGACAAGAGAAATGAATAAAAGTAATATGCATAAGAAAGAATGGTCACAAATAGAGACCATAGTCATAAGTAAAATAAATAAGACCTCCATGGGTAAGAAACATGTTGCCTCACTAGCACAAGAACCTGAAAAAGTGAATAAAAATTAAGAGGTGTGATAGACATTGTGAAATGAAAGGAAACTGCTCAAAAGGAAAGAGCAACTGGGATGAAGGAAAAGAGAAAAGAAGGGGAAACTGTACATATGTATACACAGGATAGCTAACATGACTGTACTACTGATTTCTATCACTTTGCTGAAAGGATCAGTTAGTGATTAATTATTTGATCAATTTTGCATGTCTCTATTTGTTTTCCTCAGAAACCACTTTGAAGATATCAATGTGTAATACAGCAACCACTGTTGATTTCTTACCACTTTGTCTGCAATTCAGTCTTGCTTGCATTGTTCTTATGCTATTTTGGAAAATGGATGTCTGTTTGTTAATATGCTTTCCTTCTTTTATTTTAAAAATAAATTTAAAAAGAAAGGAATTAAATTATCATATTTTGCTGATGATATGTTCCTCTATATAGAAAAACCCCCAAATCTCTATCAAAATATCCCCAGAATTAGTAACTGAATTCAGCAATGAAGCAGGACACAAAATCAACACTCAAAAATTAATATTTCTGTGCATCAGTAATAAATGCACCACGAGAGAAATGAGGAAAATAACACTTCTCACAATATCATCAATGAAGTACTTAGAAATTGACTTAGCCAAGGATATGATAAACACTACAAAGTAAAGTATAGTACTCAGCTAGAGGAGACCAAAGAAGATATCAGAAAACCAAAAGATATTCCCTGTCCTGGAGACACAAAACCAATATAGTCAAATCACCATACTTCCAAAACTGTTACACAGATTTAATGCAATCCCACTAAAATCCTAACAGCATACCTCACAGAACCAGGGAAACCTATCTTAAAATTTATATGAAAGCAGAAGAGACCCAGAATAGCAAAAGCAGTTCTGAGTAACAAGGGTACGCTTGGGACATCACCATCTCTGACGTCAATTTATGCTACAAAGCTACAGTGATAAAAAGCAACATGATATGAGCAGAAAAAGCAGTCTTGTACATCAGTAGAACAGAACAGCATACACAGAAACAATTCCAGGCATACTCAGTTTCCTTATGTTTGAGAAGGAGGTCAAATGCTTTTGTTGGAGGAAACACAACATCTTTAACATATAGTCCTGGGAAAACTGGCTATCTACATGCTCTGATTGAAGCGGACTCATGTCTATCACCGTGGTATAAACTAACATCAAATTGAATCAAAGGTGTAAATATTAAAACAGAAACTTCTGGAAGATAGCATAGGTAAAACACTTGGAAACACAGGTGTAGCCAATGACTTTCTGAACAAAAGCCCAGTTGCAAAAGAAATATTACCAATAATCAAAAAATGGGATCACATCAAATTAAAAGGCTTTGCGTAGCAAAGGAAACCACGAAGTGACCGGAAAACCCATAGAATGGGAGAAATCCTGCCAGCTTCTCCTTAGACAGAGTACTAATATCTAAAATATAAAGAACTCAAATGAACTAGGCCCCAAATGAGGATCTGAAATGAATAGGCACATCTTAGGTGAAGAAATACAAATGGTTAATGAGTACATGAAGAAACATTGAAAATCACTGTCCATTTGAAAAATGCAAATTAAAATAGCACTGAGGTTCCATCTCACTTGAGAAAGAATAGCCTTCATCAAGAAATCAACCGGTAACAAATTCAGGTGAGGCTGTGTTATAAAGGAACCCTTCTCAATCGCTGGTGCAAGTATAAATGGGTTCGCCCACTAAGGAAATCAGTATGGAGATTACTCCAATAAGTAAATCTTGAGCTCCCATGTGACTCAGTTATTCTCCTTCTAGTTATCTTTCTGAAAGGGTAACCGTCATCACCTACAGTGCTACTTGCATACCCATGCTGTAGCAGCACAATTCATAATTGCTAAACCTCTGGAACTACCTCGGTGCCCAACAAAAGACGAATGGATGAAGAAAATGTGGTATTTATATATAAAAGAGTACTACTCTGCCATAGAGGATAAACTTTATTTGTAGGTAAATAGATGCACGTTGAGACCAGAAACTTTAAAAGAAATAAATCCGACACAAAAGTTACATATCACATGGTTTCTATTGTGTGAGAAATCCAAAGTATAGATAAAGTGAACAATAGAGGATAGAAATTAGCAAGAAGGAAGCACTTTTATAAATGGGAAGGAGAATAAGAGATGGGGGAGGGTGCAGTGAAGGAAGGAAAAAGGGCTTTAAAGAAAAAAAGAATTTAAGAGGGAAAACAGAGCTTTTGCAATCAGGGAGGGAAAGAAGGGTTATAGGAAGGGAGGAGAAGGGGACAAAAATAAGTTATGTGTCTGTACAAACTCCCCATGATGAGTGTGAACATTATGTGCTACAAACATGCTAATTTAAACAAGGACCTGACTGTATGATCCAAGTGTTTCACTTTTGGATATATGTGTAAATGATATCAAATCAAGGTCGCAAACAGAAGATAACTACCTCTCATATCTATCACAGTACACAAGATATGGAATCAACACAGGTGTGGACACATGTCAACAATACTGACAGATGAATGGGTAGACCAAATTATGTATAAAATATATAACACGCATATACATACACATACTTAACAGGATATTATTCAGTATTAAGAAGAAATTAGTCCTGTCATTTAGGACAAAATATATGGAATTGGGGAATATTAATGTAGTAATTAAACAAGACAAAGAGTGCAATTGCTACGTGATCTCATTTCTATGTGGACTCTAAAATGGAACTCATAGAAGCAGAAGGTAAAACCGTGGGTGTCAGGGGTTGCAATTATTTAGTAGGAGTACATATTGGAGTACTGATACATACTATGGGGACTATAGTCATTAGTATTATATACTTCAGATTTACTAAGGTGGCAGATATTAAAATTTCTCACCAAAATAAAGGAAAGCAAGTATAGGAAGTGATGGATATATCATTGTGTTTGACTGTGGTGCATACAGCACTCTCCCTTTGTCAAATTATAGAAGAATGTGGTAACATATAGCGTGAATGTACTCATACAGAAAATATGAAAAAGAAATCTTCTATTAAAATACAAAATTTCATAACAAATCTTGTAATTCTAATAGTAAACTTTTATTCAATAATTTTAATACTAATTAATTTGATTTTTTTCTTTCATTATCTTTGATGGTAGCAATTGTGGTACATGTCAAAACAGTATGAATTCAGGGACAAGAGCAGTATTTTGAAACCATAGTTGAACCATAAGCTGCTAATATCTCAAAATCAGGTATAAAGTGGAAAGAAAATAGGATTTTCTTGGGGATCATTTTCCAATTCACATATTGTCACGACAGAAAGCATAAGGAAACTTCGCCTGCATCGAAGCTATTGATACTTATTTTTACATCCAGATATGTGAACCAGTTACCCCACTTCTTTAAGGCACAGGTTAGTGTAAAATGTACAAACCACGTTTATCAGGATAGACTTTCCAGATAAAGTGTAGGGTGCCCAGTTCAATTTGAACTTTAAATAAAGTCTAACAAAATATGTATTTAGACAAAGTGTCCTAATTCTAAAATATTTTTCATTGTTCACATTAAATTTAACTGCGAACTTTGTATTTTCATTTACTGACTGTGGCCTGCTATGTCAGGATATGCAGTGCCAGTTCCTTCCTTGGGTTTTTATTCAGCAGATGCAGGGACAAATTGTTGGACAACATGGGTTAGATTCTGCCTTGTTGCCAACTTCAAAATTTTAAGTAATTATTTTTCAGGAAAAAAATGAGCAATTCTGGTAATTTATACTGGCATGAGTTTGATTTACATCATTAACAGCCATTAAAATTTCAGGTAGATCTGTTAGGTAAAGATTTGGCTTAAACTACCAAGCCACTTTATGGAATAAAAGTAGGAAGGACCTTGATAGATTGGCAATAGGACAGGAAAGTTTAATTTGGGGAAAAGATGTTCATGAAGACCTTGATCATCCCTGTCCAATAGAAAGATAATGCTAGCCATATATGAAATTTAAAATTTTCTGCTAGCGACACTAAAAAGTAGTAAAAAGGAAACACGAAATTAATTTTATTAATATATTGTTTAATTTACTCTATGCCAAACATTATATAAAATTGTAATTATTATTCAAAAGTATATTATTATAATATACAAATTATTATTATAAGTTTTACTGAAATCAAGCTGTCAGCAATATTAAAATTTTAGGTATTTGTAAAATGTTGAGGCAGAGCCTTTACTCATGATGTTTGCAGAGTAAGCGAGCTGGCTAGTGCCATATCCCACTCATTCAGCACAGTATTTTTAAATACACCAACTTTATTATCATAATTGCTTTCTTGCTCAGTAAACAGTAGCTCCATAAAACTGTTTTCCTTTTGATTCTCATCCTCTTCTAGGTCATTTCCCCCTTCTCCAGACTCTTCCAATCCCATAACCTTGCTACTTCCCCCACCGCGTCATTTTAAAATCCAAGTTTACACAAACACTAAACATTTTCACAGCTAATTCATGGATTCTTCTCATCATCTTCTAGTCTTAAATGAATCAAACCAAAACCTCTGTTCACAATATTTTCTAGTTTAAATCTGTCTTTTCATTTAGTTTCAAATTTATAGGCCAGAAGTCAGAAATCTACAGTTCAACAACTAGACACAGCTCTTACCTTCACAGAATAAAGCCTTGTGACGTCATGGGGGCAAATATTCAACAAGTACAAAATGCATCAGTGGTTGAAGGTGGAGTGGCAGTGTAATGGGTAATGCTATTGTTTGACTGTGGTTTGTCCCTCCTGAATCTCATGTTGAAATTTGGTCCTAAATGTAACAGTGTTTGCAGGTGGTAGGATTTTTAAGCATTGATTATGTGATTAGGAGAGATCACTGTGTTTCTCTCGGGACTGAATTACTTATCACAAGAGTAGGCTGTTCCAAACTGAGGCTGCCCTTTATGTTTTGTCTCTTTCACACCACCCACTTGTGGTTTCATTTTTCTTTACAAAACAGCAGAAAGCTCATGCCCTTGTATTTTCTAGCATCTGGAACTTTGAGTCAATATAATATTCCATTCTTTATAAATAATGCAAGCTTAGATATTCTTTTGGTAATAGAACTAGACTAGAAGAGGTGTTCTATTTAAGTTTGAACATGAAAAATGAACTCGATTTTTATGAGTGTATTTAGGAAAAGAGGATGACATGAAGACAGACTATTCTAGTTTCACATTTTGTTGTTGTTTTCTTCCATAAATTTATAGTAATTCTAAATAGTGTCTTTATGATGAATTTGATTGACATTATTTCCCTGTTAGTAAGTTCCAAGAGGCCATGAGCCTTTTTTGTTCATTATTATAACCCTAACCCTAATTATATGCTTAGTCTCAAATACGTGTACACTCAGCTGCTATAGTCCTATTGAAAGCACAGAGTCATTTTTAAGGTGTGAAATAAGACATTTTGCCTGTGGCTTGTTTGCTTAACTTTCATTTTGTATACACCCTCTACATCTATTCTTTTTATCTCAAAATAAATTTATCTCCCTGCTTTGCTTGCCTATCTCTTTTCAGTAGTCTGCACTTCTAAAGTAAAAATGTTTTCTGTATTTCTCCCCACTCTTCCTCTAAGACCACGCTCCCTGCATTAGAAGCCTCTCTCTCTTGATTTCTTTCCTTCTGCTTACACTTTGAAGCCTATGCAGCACAACTCCAGAGTAAGCACGCCTGCTCTTGATCTCCAGTTCTACTCCCTAAATGCTGGGTGATTATGAATATGTCTCCCAGGCTTTCTGAGCTTCATTTCCTTACCCACAAACAAACTGAAGCTCCATAAAGTGTTAAGCAGAGTTTCTGGCACATGTTGAGAACTAAATTATTAAGTATGATGCTAAAAACGATGATGCTGACCAAATTAATGAGGCTCAGTTTTCCTTTATCTAAAAACAACTCCCTTTCATTTCTGATAACTCTCCAAGTTAGCTTTAATCACAATTCTTGATGAAAACAGGTTGTGTCATGTTTCCTACCAGCTGCTTTTTACTTAACTGCAGACTTCTGCTCTGCTTCATTAGAAACTAGCCTCGTGGTGAGGGTAAATTTCTCTTTTCCTCGCCCAGTGCTCAATCACACATACCAGGATGCTTCCTATCAAATATGGTGGCTGACTCCACTGGCATGTTTTTTCAGTTTTACTTGATCTACCGTGATTCAAAGAAATGAGTAGCAGTTGTCATTATGTAGAATGTTAGAGAAAATAAGAAAGGCCTTTAAAGGAAAAAGTGACATTTAATTTTTCAAGTATCATCTCTTGAAGAAATATGTCAATGCTTCTGACCTGATTCTGAATTATTTTCACTCACTCCCTCCTCTTGTCAATACCAACACTCTTCAGTTACATTATGCTTACCCAAGAAAATAAATGTTAAAATAGAATATTTCATAATACTCCATGCAGCGAAAAATTCTTCAATGAGTAATCATTACAATGTGACTTTTTTCTGTAGAGGAGAGCTATATGTGAAACCACTGAACTGCATATATATGGTTGATATGATCCGTTTGTTGAAATTTGAGCTATAATTCTATATACAGGTTCTTTTAGAAGGTGCTGAATTCAGTCCACTATTTCAGAGTTGTAGAAGGCCCTGCTTTGGGCAGTAAGGAAATCTAATTTTAAAGTTTAATAGGCTTATCTGGGCAGATGAATACTGAAGAGCAGATGTTGAAAGAGTTGAGTGCCCTGCAGAATTAAAGCATGATGGGAAATCATTGTGTTCCAGGGACCAAGAACAGCAAAGGCTTAGAGCATGATATAAGGATCAATAATGGAATAATAAAATAATTGAACCAGCAAATTCTTACAACAAATAGACTGGAGGGAACAATAGGCCACAAAAACCCTAACCAGCGAATGAAAGTTGACAGAAAAGATTAAAATGGTACAGTGGAGATCAGTAGCATAATTATAGCCTCTTTAGGACCCAGAATTGAGAGACCTGGGAGACAAGTTTATTAGGAGAAAAGAAAAAAAGTACATCTTTGGGATTTGAGAAGAAGCTGAAAGGAAACCTAGAAACTAGAGAGAAGCTTGAGGAAAAAAAGCACAGTGCATCTAAGAGAATAAAACATGCACTAAAAATCTCACCCCAGCTCTTGGAAAGGGAGACTTGTCTCCCCTGACACAACATAAGCAAAGAGAGAGTTGTCAGCTTTCGGGAGAAACGCAGATGAGACTAGCTGTGCGAGCCCCCAAGAAAAGCCCACTATTACTGTGAAAAAAGAGTAGGTTTTCATTTTGAAAGTGGCTCCTTCCACATAGTAGACTAGAGTTGGAGAAGAAATCGCGGGAAGTACCCACCATATCTGAGAGGGTTTAATCAGGAATTGTTTTAGGAAGGGATTCATTGTTTAAGACTGAGCCTCAGGACAACTGCAGAAGGGTCCCCAGTGTCGTCCAACCACAGTGACTTGGTGGGAGAATGCTACAGGAGACACCAACGAGAGGGTATGGGCTAGGCATAAAACATTTGAGAAGTTTAAACTCACACTGGGAAGAATGGAACAGATTTTGTGAAAAGCGAATCTGGTGAAAAGCAAGTCTGGCCGTGTGTGGCTTCTCCAGGCTTGGCTGGGGCTGACAGTGCTAGCATTAAGTACAGTAGCCTGCTTAACCCCGTGTCCTATTGCTCACATCAACCGCAGAACTCACTGGTCTGTTTGCTTTCTCCATATACCGATGTGAGTAAGGATGCAGCTTGACTTGGACAGTTGCCAAAGTCTGGCTTGTAATAACGGAGGGGTCCCTGGAGTAGGAGGTCATACCTTGTAAACCCCAAATCCACAAAGCTAGCTGAAATATTATGACTTGGGATACAGAGGGACCCAGAAAGTGGAAGCAGTTGAGTGACTAAGCCATGGGGAAGGTGCTACTGACTGCACAGGTTCAGGGGGAATGTTGGTGCAAGATTCGGCATTCACACAACAATAATTTGAGTTTGGAAATGAAATAGGTCTTAGTAGCGATTCAGTATACCGCCCCCATACTTCATAGATTCCAACGGTATAGAACCTGGAAAGAAACTTCACATTAAAATGCACAACTATAATTTTTGGACACATTTCTGTTCTCTTCTGCTTTGTTTGTTTGTTTGTTTTTTTCTTTTATCCCCTGTAATTTGCATCTCTTGAAATATCAGTGACATTGATCATTTTTTCATATATTTATATACCATTTGTATTTCTTCATCTGAGAAGAGTGTATTCATCTCAGATGCCCATTTTTGGACTGGGCTTTTGAATTTGGGGGCTCTGAGTTTTTTCAGTTCTTTATAGGTTTTAGGTAGAAGTCCTTTGCCTGAGGGACTAATCGGTTATATTATTTTCCTACACTGATGGTTGTCATCTCACTTTATTGGTGATTTCTTGAAATGTGCAAAAGGTGTTTTAATAAGATGAGATCCCAGTTGTTCATTCCTTGAAGTATTTCCCGTGAAGTTTGGGTTTTGTTAATGAACTCTCTGCCTACTCCTATGTCTTCAAGATTTCTACCTGCTCTCACTTCCAGTAAATTTAGTGTTTCTGTTGTAATATTTAGATCTTTAATCCATTTTGACTTTAGTTTAAGGCATGTCCCTAGACATGAGTCTCATATAAAGAGCCAGTTTTTCCAACCCCATTTATTGAAGAACCTATCTTTCTCCCAGTGAACACATTTGGCCATTTGTCAAAGATAAGGTAGCTGAGTGTGTATGTAGCTGTGTTTGTATCTCTGCTCCACTGATCCTCAGTCTGTTTCTTTGACAGCAATATGCTGATTTTTATCACAGTAGCTTTGTATAATTTCAAGTCAGGGATTATGATTCTTCCTGCTTTGCCTTTGTTGCCCAGGATTGCCTTTGCTATTGTGGATCTCTTCTGTTTCCAAACGAATTTTAGGAATACTATATCTAGGTCTGTGAAGTATGCTAATAGTATATTTATTGGGATTTCATTAAATCTGTATTACAATTTTGGGAGTTTGACCATTTTCTCTATGTTGGTTCTTCATATATATAATTAAGGGATATATTTTCCAATTTATGAAAACATCTTCAGTCTTCTTTTTCAAAGTACTGTAGTATCCATTACGTAGATGTTTTCTTCCTTCACTAGAATGATTTCAAATTATTTTATATTTTGAATGGTATAGTGAAGGGTGTGGTTTCCCTAATTTTAATCTCAGTGAGTTTGTTGTTTATATACAGGAATGTTATTCATTTTTGAGTGTTGACTTTGTATCCCAAAATGCTACTGAAATTCGTTATTAAATGTAGAAGTCTTTGGTGGGGTACTTGGGGACCGATATGTAGAGTATCATGTCATCTGCAAACAATGATAATTTCACTTCTTCCTTTCCTATCCTTATTCCCTTTATTTTTCTCCCCTGTCTAATTGCTTTGTTTACTGTTTTAAGAATTATACTGAATAGGAATGGTGATAGGGGACATCATTGTCTTGTACCTGATTTTAGTGAAAACTTTCAGTTTTTGTCCATTTAGTATGATCTTGGTTGTTGGTTTGTTATAGATGGCTTTTATCAGATTGAGGTAAAGACCATGTTTTTAAATTTTCTGCAGGATTTTATGATGATTGAGTTTTGGATTTATCAAAAGCTTTCCTTTTGCATCTATTGAGATGGTCTTGTGAATTTGTCTTTGGCTCTGTTGATATGTCATGATACATTTACTGATTTGCATATGTTGAACCATCCCTGCATCCCTGGGATGAATCTGACTTTGCCATAGTGTATAATCTTCTTGATAACTTGTTACATTCTCTTTGCCAGTATCTTATTTAGGATTTTTCTATCTGTTCTCATTATAGAGACTGACCTGTAGTACTCTTTTTTGGCTGGGTCTTTCTCTGATTCTGGTATTAGGGTAATACTTGAGTTCAGAAATAAGTTAGAGAGAATTCCTTGCCTTTCAATTTCATTAAAATGTTTGAGGAGTATATGCATTAAATCTTCTCTAAATTTCTTCTAGAACTCAGCAATGAATCTGTCAAGATCTGGGATTTTCTTTGTTGGTAAGTTTTTAAACTACATTTTCAATTTCATAAACTGATATTGGATTATTCAGAATTTCTATGTCTTCTTGATGATGCTTTGGTATTTCATACATGTCTAGGAACCGGTCCATTTATTTAGTGTTTTTCATCCTATGAGAGTAAAGATTTTCAAATTAGGTATTGATATTCTTCTAAATTCCCATGTGATCTGTAGTGATGTTACCTTTCTCATTGACTGTAAGAATTTGTATTTTTCTTTACTTTTTTTTTATCTTTTTGAGATAGGGTCTCACTATGCAGTTCAGACTGGTCTTGAATTCACTATGTAGTCTAGGCTGGCCTCAAACTCACATTGATCCTCCTGACTCAGCCTCACGAGTGTTGGGATTGCAGGGGTGTGCCACCATGCCTAGCCTTTTTTTGATATGGTTGGCTAGGGGTTTATGAATTTTAATTTTTCTTTGAAAGAACCACCTCTTCAATTCATTAATTCTTTGTTTTGTTTTCTTAGTCTCAATTTTGATAATTTCTGCTCTTATTTCATAATTTCCTCCCTTGTATGAGCTTTGGGCTTAACTTGCTCTTCCTTTTCCTGAAGCTAAAGGTGGCTTGTTCTGTTTTCCTAATGTGAGAATTCAGCTATATAAATTTCCCTCTTATGTGTGCTTTTTTTGTATACCACAGATTCTGGTATGTACTATCTGTATTTTTCTTTAATTGTAGATGTTGTTTAATTTCTTCTTTAATTTCATCTGTTATCCATTGGTTGTTCAGGTCAGGAGGGTTTTATGCAATTTCCATGTTTTTATGGAATTTTGCCATTAATTTCCAATTACATAACACTATGGTCATATAATATGCATGGAATGATTTCAATTCCCTTGCATTTACTTAAGCATGTTCAATGGGCTAGTATATGGTCCATTTTAGAGAACATCTCATGTGCAGCTGAGAAGAGTGTGTATTCTGAGCTTGTTAGGTGGAAGCTTCTAGAAACATCTACTAAGTCTAGCAGTAGTACATCTACTACTATAAACATTCACAATTCTGGTTCAGTTTTGATTTTTTTTGCTGATTTTTTTACTATTTGATCTATGTCTTTGTGACAATGGGGTATCAAGGTCTCCTGTTACAACTGTGTTATTGTTTATTTGAATATTCTTGTCTATTAATATTTGCCTTATATAGTTTGGTGCTCCTGCATTTGGTGCATATATGTTTTTGTTTTAACTATTCCTCTTGAATTTTTGTCCTAACATGTATGTAGTGACCTTCTTTATCTTTTTGATCAGTCTTGGATTGAAGCTCACATTGTCACTCGGTTCCCATGCAGCTTGCTGGGGCTCCATGGATGACAGAGAAGTGGTGGGCAGGAATTCTCCCCTCCTTCATGGCCCACTGGGGCTTCCTCAGTGATGGAGGGGCCACAGGTGGGATCTCTCCTCTGTTTATTTTTTAATTGAATCAGTTATCTTTTACCCTTTAATAGAATGTTCTATCTTAGATTTCTTGCTTCCTAGAGTTTCATTTATTTATTTTTCAAATGTTACTTCTTCCATTCTTTCACTATCTCTTCCCTCTTTATTAATATAGCAGTGAGGCATTATTAATCTTTAAATATTTAGTTTACTCTGCTACTACTATTGAATTCTATTTTTAATGGAGACATAATTGTGTATTCCATAGATAATTACTGTATGTAGATACTGTATGTAATGTGTTCATTCTTGTACTATAATTATACTATAACTCATTTCTATGGGTAAAGTGATGTATTATTTTTCTGATGGTATGTCAAAATCGAGTTTTCTTTGATACTATTGTTGCTAATGTTGTTCCTATTGCCTGGGTAGCATAGTTGTTGCTAATAATTGGTTTCTCTGTATGCTAATTATTGGTGTTGTCATTGTGTCAATAATAATGTGGTCCTTTCCCAGAGGACTGGGTTCTGGGTGAAATACACTGCACCCTTTCCAAACTCATGGAATTTTAGGGGTGTTGGGATAAACAGAAAATTGGATATTAACTAAAGAGTTCTCCTTATTGTTGGGGACCACAAATTATAAATTGGGACTACCACGCAGAGGCTTTAATGAAGACCTTAGTGGTTCCATGGTGCTGTGACACTCTAGGGCCAGATCCTCATTAGCTTAATATCACCACTGAAAAATGAATCACCTCTGAGTCATCTGGAGTGTTCATCATGAGCATAAGATCTTTTTCAGCATAAAACCACCACTGCTCTCTGAGTCATCAAGTAGCCGCCTCTTCAATCAATAAATGCTCTGGTTCTGGCTGCCACATGGCCATTACCAAATATAGTAATATAGCAGGATACAAAGTCAATATACAACCAGCAATACCATTTCTGTACATCAGTGGTGAACTCACTGAGAAAAAATTAGAAAAGTAATGCCATTTGCAATAGCATCAAGAAAATCAAAATACTTAGGAATTAATCTAACGAAGGGTGTGAAATTCCTCTAGAACAAAGTGTAGAGTACTTAGCAACAGAATCTCAATGAAAATATAAGAAAATGGGATGATATACTTTGTCCCTGGTTAGGCAAAATCTGTATTCTCAAAATGCCCATACCTCTAAAACTGGCATAGAAAACAAATGCAATTCTGATAAAAATACCAACAGCATTATTCTCAAAAACAGTGGAACAAATCCTGTAATTCACATGGAATCAGAAGAGACCCAGAGTAGGAAAAATAATCATGGAAAACAAGCACAGAGTAAGAGGCATCACAGTCCCAGGCTTCAAGTGGTATTACAAAGCTACAAAAGCAGAAAAGTAGATGAGGAATAGAATAGAGGTTGAAGAAGCCATAGCAGGCAATTCAGTCATTTGATCTTTGACAAAGGGCTGAAAACATATGCTGGATGAATGATAGCCTCTGTTACAAATAGTTCTGGGAAAAATGGCTTTCCATATGAAAATATGGACGCTAGATCCACCTACCTCACCATTTCCTCAACTAAAAATGAATCAAAGATGAAAATGTTAAAACAGAAATATTTAATCTGTAAGAACATAAAAGATGTAAAATTCTTGAAAACATAGGCATAGGCAAATACGTTTTGAGTAGAATCCTAACTTCTCAGAAATAACATCAAGAATTGCAAAATGGGATCTTATCAAATAAAAATTCCTCTGCACAGGAAAGGAAAGAAACAACGGAGTGTAGAGACAACTTACATAATGGGAAAATATTTTCCAGATATTCCTCAGAGAAAAGACTAGTAATATCTAAAATATATAAAGAATTCAAAAAAATGAACCTCTCAAATAAATGACACAATAAAACATGGGCAACTAAAATGATTATACACTTCTCAGAAGAAATAAAAATGACCAATATGTACATAAAAAGGTTCAATATCTCTGACTATGAGAGAAATGCAAAGTAAAACAACACTGCAATCACATCTTACTCCAGAAAAGTTGACTATCATTAAGAAATCAGATAACAACAAATACTGGCAAGGCTCCAGAGAAAAAAGAAGCCTTTTATATTTTTGGTGGGAATGTAAACTAGTACAACCAATATGCAAATCACTATGGGGATTCCCCAACAAACTCAAAATAGAAATTACATTTGACCCAGCTAGTCCCCATCTCTGTACCTTCCAGAAAGAGTAAAGGACATATTACAGGAACACAGTTCTTCATTGCTGAATCTTGGAAACAGCCTATGTGTCAACAAGCAAATAAATGAAGAAAGAAATTCTGGTGTTTGTACACAATAGAGTACTATTCTGCCATAAGGATGGATAAATCTGAGTTATATACAGGAAGGAAAATGCAACTTGAGACCATAATTTTAAGTGAAATAAATCGGACACACAATCTTAAATATTACATGGTGTCACTTATATGAGAAATCCAAAATATAAATAGAATATAGATCAAAATAAAAACTAGAGAGTTAGGAACAGAGATAAATGTTTTTCAAAAGAGATAGAGGAGAGGGGAATTGGATAAAGCAAAGGATCATGGTGTGTTATGTATATGTACCAACTTTCTACAATAAATGTAATCATTATGTGATGCAAACATATCCTAATAAAATGTTTTAAAAGTTAATAGGAATTCATCATAGTAATGGACCAACATCTGCTGGAATCAGTTCTGCTAACATTGTAGAGCTGGATACTCTTTGCTTTCCTTTGTTATTGCCACAACTACTGCCTTTCAAACCTGAAACTTATGAATGGGGAAATTGAGGCATGGAGAGATTATTTTGAACCAAGTCAAGTAGCTGATAAGTGGAAGAGTTGAATGCAACCTAAGTCTTACTCCAGAATCAAGATTCCAACCATACTGCTCTATAAAATACTACAAAAGTATAGTGACCTAGTCAAGACCATGGAATCAGTTTCAAACCTGTGTTTTTTATTGAGTATGTGAATTTCTAAATCTAATGTTCTTATCACTATAAAGTACACATTTTTCTTAAAACTTACTAGAACATGTAAACATGGAAAATCTGTGGGCTTTTCAATGAAATATGGAGTCGTTTTAGCCTATTGACAGCACTTAGCTAGAAATTTTGAAGCAGGATTGTGCTGTATCTTGTTATGCATTAACTCTTCTTCCTTCCAGCCACATAGTCCTGTCCATTCTTAACATTGGCCTTTTTAGTACCATGCTTGACTTTCAAATTATCACCACCCATCTGTGAATTTCAATCCTCCTTGCTGTTTATGAAATTGCTCTTCTTCTGTCAGCTCTAATATATGACCTACTTCAGATTCTTCCTCTCCCCATCTCTGACTAGCACCACTACTCTAGGAACTGCATAGGATGAAGCATTTCTCAGAGATGATGTACAGGGGCACCTGGCCTAGTCAAAATGCTTGGTCATTGCACACATGTGTGAGTGTTGCAGGCTAACTGAAATTTCAAGTTAACTAGAAATGTTTCTTTAAAAAATTAAAATATTTTTCTTTTGTTTATTTATTTTTAAAAATTATTTTAAGGTGTCTAAGATGGCTTTTTATTTTAGTAATGATAATGGATTGGCTAAAGTTAAATATTTTATAACTGAGGATCCTTCACTGACTCAAGATCACTAGAGCCTCAGTTTCCTTATTTGAAATACACAAGTCATAAAATATCTGTTGTTATGAGAGTTAAATGAGAGCATATATATGATCAGTACTTCACCAATTTTATAGAGATGAGAAGATATACAATTTTATTTTGAATAAACATTATACGTGACTGTTAATTAAAAGGAAGTGGTCTTTAACTCTTGGGCATATTTATCAGGTATTTATTATTATTATTATTATTATTATTATTATTATTATAATATTTTCCTGCAGTATTTCTTTTTTTCATTTTCTTTCCCTTCAAATATAGAATGTGAAAAGGTCCTATATTGTTATTTTATTAGTTAATTAAGGCAATATATATATATATATTGTCCAGCTGCTACTGGATTAGGAATGCTCATTTTGGCCGTTTGTTTTAATTTTTCTAAATCTTTTATATTGCCTTAGAATCACTACTGTATGTAGTGAGCTTGAGAGATGGAGTGTTTGTCTCTGATTTCCTGGTGTCTTCCATTCCACCTCCTTGTGGACTATGCAGACAGAGCTACCCTTAAATACATAAAAAAAGACAAGTTAACTGGAGAAAAGGAAGTGAGCTAGTATCCTGACATCAATAAAAACTGACTTCTATAGCCCAACCTGAAACACCTCATGCCCTTCAGGATTTTTGCACACCTAGACTCTATGTTTCTTGGGAACAGGAGTGTTATGGGATCTCCTTACTGAATATTGACCAAATAGTATATTCACTTTAAATTTTGCTGGTATGTGTTGTATTCTTTTACTAAAACCTCATTTTCTCGCTTTCCTGATTGAAACTTCTCAGAAGTAGTTTAACATTAGCATTTTAAATATAAGACTACAACTACATACTTTCACAAAAAGAGACAAATTGGGCCCACTTTATGACATGGGTTGCCAGACGTCAGTAAACCATTCCTGAAAGATGCATAGTTTTCTTTTGGTCTGTACACATATTCTAGCACATGAAAAATCTTGGGAAATCGCTGTCTTCCAAAGGAGGAAAAGAACAGAGTATTGGGGGGGAGGGTGTCAGGATGGGTTGTTTAAGGATGGTTATAAGGTCAATAATTATGCCCATGCAGAGCTATTGTTATAATCAGACCACAGGGGCTGTCTGACCTCATAGAACCAATTAGATGACTTTTAATGTCCTTCTAATGACTGTGTTGCAACCTGAACTGCAAAATAAGGAACATAGGTAGTTTGCCTTGTATATTTACCTGCAGCCCACAGGCAAAATGCCTCAATCATCTCTGTGGTTTGAAGTGCTCAGCGTGTTAAGTAACCTAACACAGAAACCAGATTTAGAGCCCATAAGGCTGTCCCACTCTTGACGCCCAATGTGAGGAAGGCTAGTAGGCTCCCTAACAGGAGGCTGTCATTGCATTCTTCCTTCAGCAAACTCTAGGCCAGGATTTGTTCCCTGTATCAGGCATCAGATTCATTTGGTTGAGGGTGACAAATCCTGACTCACATTCAGATTCTTAGCTCCACCCCAAACCTCTTGCATCAAAATCGATGTAATAGGGGCCCAGGAACCTGAGTTTTTAGAGATATTCCATACGACATAGCTGTTTTGGTTTGGCTTGGTTTGGTTTAGTTTGACTTCAAGACATGATCTCACTCAGCAATTCAGACCAGGCTTAAACTCACTGTGTAGCCCAGGCCACCTCTCACTCACAGCAGTCGTACTCCTTCAGCCTCCTGAGTGCTGGCACTGTAAGTGTGTGCCACCATGATGGCTTGACTCAGGTTTAAGACCCACTGACAGCTATCCAGAAAACTCTCCCATCTCTGAACTCATTATTATTTTTTCATACTTTTATGCAATTACACAGGCTCTTCTCTACTTAGAATTTTCTCTCTCCTCTCCAAAATTCTTTAGGGTTTGGTGGAATGCATTTTTTGATAACTATAATTAAAAGTTAAATGAAAAATTACGTCCAAATGCAAAGAATTGCAAGTGCATAGTAATAATTATTTACTATCCACCAGCCCAAAAGTAGTTTATCTTTTTTGTTGTTCCACTGATGAATTTCTCCACACATATGCTCCCTCAGCAGAATGGGAGCTCCTTTAAGACAACCCTTAGAACAATGTTTCTCATCTGTGTCTTTGCTCAGTACATTTGTTAAGTGAGAGATTGATAAATGAAGTTGAAGTAAATTCTGGATTCCCCAGAACTGTGCACTGACTGAAAGTGACTGGGAAAGATAGCACAGAAAAATGGATAAATTCTCATGACTTTAAAGAAAGAAAGCTCTGGAATTCAATTCTGTTGCCTATGATCTGTGCACTGCTTGTCCACTGCTTCATCTTTGTATTTCCTTGTGTATAATGTTAGAAAAATAATAGTTCTGATCTTATAAGATCATTGTGAGGATGAAATGAAAGGCCATGAATAAAACCCTTATTATAGTACCTGGCTACATAATACAGGTTCAGTGAATAGTAGCTGTTATGTTAATAATTACTAACCAGACTTGCAATGTGGAAACATCCTCGGGGGCTATTAAGCTTGTAGCGCTGTTTGTCCCTGTAGCGAATGGCTCTGGGCGGTGTGTGAAGATTTCTTTTTGATAAGTTTACTCTCAGCTATTTGTTTTAGTGCAGACTGTCACTCTCCAACAGTTTATTAAATCTGCTCCCTCAGTTGTGAGATGGATTATCAGATAATCAAGCATTGAATTTATGTATCCACCTACTCAATACAGATTTCTGTTTTAAAAATTTATATAACCAGATATCAAATTCAGAAAAGTGAATATTTTATTTTTCCTTGTGTCATTAATATAATTGACTTGCAAATTTACAGCAAGGTTGCAGCAACAGACTCATAATTTGTGACACATTCTTTCTTTATATTTTGGGATCTTTCTATAAAATTATCTTCCTGAGAGTTTAAAGCTACATTTCTAGTTATTTTTCCTTGTGAGAGTAATTCTTTCACTCGAAGTACTTATTTTTATTTTATGAAGTACATGAAGGGTCAACATCAAGTGAAACCTGTCCTGAAATACTCTATTTTAGCAAGAAAAAAAGAAAAGCCAAATTGTTCCTTTTGTAATCCCAAGTGGCAAAAATATCTAATAAATTTCACCTTCCAGAGAAACAGAAATAAACCAAGTAGACAAAGAATTTTTTAATAAAATGTTGATGACAAAACCATACTTTAGTTATACTAAAAGGACTTTGTGACTCACACTTCTTACCAGTGAACGCACCTGAGAATCTGCTAAATCTACCTGTTCTTGGAGTGCTTAAATAGAAACTAAACTTAAGAAGGAGGCATCCCACGTTTAAAAATTCTACCTCAGTATGTCGCAGTGAATATATGTGACAAGCTGTCAATACACATTTATAAACAGTCATGACAAACTATTTTATTTTCTTACATTATGATTTACAAATCAGAAATTGAAGCCTTAAAGAAGGTAAGTATGATTTTTTTGTGTGTGTGTGCCAGGAATGGAACTCTTGACCTCGTGCTGGCCAGATGCTATGCCACTGAGCTATGTCCCCGTCCCAGTTAAGTAAGATCATGATGAAGAGCATATAATTATTTGCTTTTCATTTGAAATAGACAATAGCTAGATAGAAAGATAATAGATCATAGATGTGTTTTAAAGTTGTTTTCATTGTTTAATTTATGGAGTGCTGTGTGATATTTCAGCAAAAGTATATTGAAATCAGGGTGATTAATATTTCTATCTCTTTGTTACTTTGGAATCTTTGGGTTTTTCTTTTCTATTTATTGTGATCTATAGTTACTTTCCCCCACTGTTTTGTACAATTCTATAGCTGTAAATCGTTATGGTGGTCTAGAGAAGAGTAGGAGAGGGGGCTATAGGGCTAATTTTTCATCACTGTGTTTTTGCCAAATATTCCCCAGATATTGTCACATTTCTAATGATTTCTTGAGTGTTATTATCTGTCAAACATACACACACCATTTTAATGTAGAATTCACTTGGAGCTAACATGTGTGTACGTATATATATAAACATACACACATAATTTGGAGAGAAAGAATAATTTTATAATATTGAGCACTTATGTATAATCCACGTATTTCAATATATTTCTCTACTACTACATTCTGCTCTGTGATTATGTAGTTATGCAAAAAATGATGTTGTAAACTCTCTGAAATCTGTGTTTCATTTAAAATTAATATTCTTGGATATTTAGGCATATCATCCTACCATATAAAGAATACTCGGTCCTTTTTTGTATATGTCACTTCTTTTTATGATCTCAATTTCTTCATTTGCAAATGGAGATAAAAATAATACTTATGCTTAAAAATGTGAAAATTAAAGAGGGTAAACCACATAAAATAAGAAGAACCTTTGCTTTACACATGCAAATCATCTATAAATACTGCTGCTGCTGCTCTTGTTATTGCTGATGTTGCTGGTGCACTTCGGGGGACGGAAACTACAAAACAACACTGAAAAACTTGTGATAATCCCTTCTTGAGAGTTATTAGAATAGATAAAATTTATCACCTTAAGAATGTATTATATATATAAATATATATATACATATATATTTTTTTTCATATGAGAGAAACCATGTAATACTTAAACCTGAGTGTCTGACTTATTTCACTTAACATGTTCTCACGGTGCATCCTTCCATCTATGTATATGTGCTTTGGAAGCAAGGACTATCCTTCCATCTATGAATGCCTTGTTTGGCTTTCATGATAGAGTAATATTCCACCGTGTATACATACCACATTTTCCTTATCCATTCATCTGTTGATGTGCATATGTACTGTTTCCAAGTGCTAGCTATTATAAATTGTGGTACTATTCACATTGATATGCATGTATTGCTGGAACATGATTTTAACTCTTTTGGGATAGCTGGGTTAAGTGGAATTTCTATTTTTAGCTTTTTTTATGGAATCTTAACCTCATTTACGTAGTGGTTGTGTTACTTTAGGATCCCACAAAAATGTGAAAGAGTTTGTTTTCCACCAAATCCTCACCAGAGTTAGGTTCTTGTAACAGTCATTCTTTCTGGAGGCAGATGTCACATGTAGTTTTAATTTGCATTTCTCTGATGTCTACTAATGTTGCACAGTTTCTCCAGTGTTTATTGGACATTGTACTTCTTTTGGAAGTGTCTATTCTTTTTGGCTGCACATTTTTTATTGGATCTTTTATTTGGGGGAGTTTGCTTTTTTTTTTTAAAGCAAACTGAAGAGATAAATAGGAAGTAGGGAAAAGTTGAAATAATTCTCCAAATAAGCTATTCCATTGTTTCAGAAGAAGGTTTATACATATAAATTTGTTTTATTTGCATTATTAGTTTCTCTTCATTAATCAGAAAGGTTTTTAGTTTAATTTTATTGGCACATTTTAGATATACATAGTGATAACATTCATCATAGGAACTTTATATATGTACATGGCATATCTTGATTCTTCATTTCCCCATTCTTCTCCTCTCCAGCCCCTCTTCTCCTTTTTATTCACAAAAGCTTTGTTTCCAGTTTTTCCTTGTCTCTCCCCCCCCCACTTTGCTCCCCTTTTCACTTGAACCTTTTCATCCCATTTCTCACTATCAATTATACATTTGGCTCCTTATTTATCTTTCAGTTTCTCACACTGGAGAAACCATGCGTGTGTGTGTATGATTTATTTCACTTAAGAATACGATCTCAAGGTGCCTTCATTTAGCTAGAAAGAGCTCAATTTTATGCTTCTTAAACTTTTATACAATTGCCAGTTTGTTTCTTCTTTGTAAGAGAATCTTTTTTTATCTCTGTCTTGTACACTGAGTAACTACTCTTAAGGAAATGATACTATTGACTATCATCATTTATTGTTCTTTCCTGTTATTCTCTTATTTTGTTATGAAATTTTGTTTTACTTTGACATAAAATAAAAAGATGAAAAATGAATGTGTGCTTCTACATATAAATTGTTTGGAAATTTAAAGTATATAATAGGTCCTGAATTTTATTAAAGACCTTTCCTGTCTTTGGAGATACTTATCTGATCTTCTTCATTTATTTTTATCACTAGAATATTATGTTAATAGATTCCTATGTTGAAATATCCATGTCAACTTTGCTTCATAGGGATTGTCATGGTATGTTTCACTTTTACTATGCCCATAAATTTGTTTTATCATTATTTTAACTAGGACTCATATCTATATTATAGTGAGATTTATCTCTAGAATTCTCTCTTTGAGCCATCTTTTCCAGATTTTAGTACAAGGGTTATTTCATCTTCAGAACTTCGATGGGAAACTGTTTATATTTTTCTATGCATTGAAATAAATTATGTACATTATGAAATACTTAACCTCTTGATCATGAAAGTACTTTGATATATTTCCACAGAACAATTCTACTTCTCTTTTGAAAGGGACATCATATTAAATTCTTTTTTCTCCTAAAGTTTATCATAGTTCTTAGAATAAACTAAAAAAAACTCTCACTACATCCTGTCAGAGTCTACGTGATGTGCCTGTTCCCACCCAGATCTTTAGCATCAGGTGTCACCAGGCTTTCCTAGGCCCACCGTGAAAGAAGCAGCCCAGTTCTTCTGATACGTTGTACTCTTGCCATTAGAGTCTTTTGTACATGTTCTTAGTTTTGTCCAAGTGTACTCTGCTTTCCCCCTCCAGACTCATTGTGTTCCCATTTTTCTGGTCTTAAATGAAGCATCCTATAGAAGGTACTACCTGATCATCTTGTTTAAAGGAGATAATCATGTGATTTTTTCCATAGCATCCTATTTATTTCCTGTATAGCATTAATAGCATTTTATGATTTTCTGTTTATTTATATATTTATTCATATACTAAATCTTTTCTTAATTGTCGGTCTCCCTCCATTAGAGTTGAAGATCTATGTTTTGTGTGCAATTATATTGTTCTCATTATAAATCTCTTATAATCAAAATTTTTACACCTGCTTTCAATTTTTAAGTCATGTTTGTCACATTTCAGGGGCCTCATGTTTCATTCAATTTTGTGAGCAGTGGTAGTCCTGTCATAGTGACAATAACCTTTGCTTGAATTGTGAAATTGGCTTCAGTGATAAGTGCACTGGCATATGAACAAATATGAGTTCAGCATTTTCTTTTTGCTACTGGGAATTGAACTGAGGATCTTGTGCTTGCCAGGAAAGCACTGTGCTGCTGACCTATATCCCCGGCCTCAACATTTGTTTGTAAGCAAAGCATTTGTTTGGTGCATTTTTCTGGCACTTGCATATCTTATAGAAATAAATCACATTTTTAGGTGTGTTGCTCTTGGGGCAGAATGTCTCTCTGCTCCTTTTTTTTATCAATACCCCCCTTCCTCTTTTTTATTGTTGGGTATATTTTATTCATGGCTTGCTTTTTAGTTACATTGAAGTAATTTTCCTAAATGAGTTCTTTTTATTTCATCCAAATATCTTTGTACCACACCTTCTTATCTTTTATTTATTTTTTTCTGTTCTTATTTCCGGGATGTTATGTCTTATTGGACCTTATTTAGAATGCTAAGAAGTTTTAATTTTTTCTGCTTCCTAGAGCAAAAAATGACACTAACCCTTCAAATACATTATCTTTCCTTTGTCTTACATTATCCTTTCGCAGACCCTATATTAAGTACTTACACACCTTACCCCCCTTGGACCAAGTACAGCTCTAGACTGCTCCAATTTTGTGAAAGTTGTGAGGCATTCCTTATTCCCTGGTATTTTCCAATTTGTATATACTTAGAACCTTATACTCAAAATAAGGTTATATGGTTATTTCTTATTCAAGTAACAATGGCTTAGTATGTTGTCATCTGTCTAGTCCAGAATCTCTAAACCTTGGCACTACCAAAACTTTGAACTAGACAATTGTTTGTTATGGGAAGCTTTTCTGTATACTGTAGGATATTTAACATCATCCCTGACATTTATCCAATAGTTGCTAGTAGCACTTCCCTTATCTTCTAGGTGTGTTAACCCAGGATATCTCCAGACACAGCCTTTACCCTCTGGGGGAAAAAATTGTCTTTGGTTTCTAGTTGTGAACCATTTATATAAGGAAACTTCGTTAGATTGATGTAGGATCACTAATTGAGTTTTCTTTCTATGCTTTTTGTTGTTGCTGTCTTTTTGAGACAAGGTCTCTCTGTGCAGTTCAGGCTGGCCTTGAGCTCACTTTGTAGTCTAGGCTGGCTTTGAACTCGCAGTGATCCTCCTGCTTCAGCCTCCCAAGTGCTGGGATTACAGGTATGTGCCACCACACCTACTTCTTCCTACTCTTATATTTCTATGACAATCAAAAATGAAAAATTCTAAGCTCCAGCATTTGCCATTGTCAGTTATTTTCCTGTATCCTCCTCCAATGACATCCCTTTACACAGTGGGACTATTTATATTGGGTATATATGATTGTTAAGTTTGTGCTCTACATAAGACCTCTGATTTTGTAGGAGCTATAGCACAGCTTGTATGTACTTTACCAAGGCATACATTCATGTGAGCCAATCTCTGTAACAGACCCTCTTTTCTAATTTAAACTAAACTGGTGTTCTTCTGTATATTTATTACAAAAGGTAGTATATTTCTCTCAATTCCTATCTTCTGTTGCACTTTCTACCGCACTGCTTTCTTGAATTACAAAGCCTGCATGAATAAAAAAGGTAAGTACTGATCAAAGTGCATGATGGTACTCTGGTCACCTAAAAAAAGCTACATGCTTTTGCTGAAAAAAAATACATGTGTGCTCTGTTTCTGAACAATATATATCCAGGATCCAGGCAGTGCGGGAGAGATGACACCTCTACCCAGTTCTTACAGGACAACAGGTGCACTTCATTTTATCGTGCAAGCCGCATGCCAGCTTCCAATTGTGTTTGCCAATTTCATTCTGTATATGCTATAATTAGAGAGGAAAATCACTCCTAGTTTTGGCAATTACCTGCTTGTCAGTCATATTTTAGCATTAATATGAGTTTTTAGTTTTTGTTCCATTCTCTTAGATATTATTGTTGGGAAACAGGAGAGTGTGAAACAGGAACTGGAGCCAGCACCATTTTAAATCTGAGGATCTTAGTCAAGTTTTCAACTTGCAAGTCAGTCAAACTTTCAATAAAATACATACTTTTATAGTATTACTGTGTAGTGAGGAAGAACAAAAGATGAGGTTATGATCCTTGCCTTGAGGAGTTTATAATCTCATAATAGCAAGGTAAATACACAAGGGAAAGTAAAAAGGCAAAGTGAGGGAACTGTCATAAAAGAATTACAGGTACGTGCTCTGAGGGTTTAAAGCAGAAGCGGTCTTTTCTATCTAAGAGATCAGGAAATGTTTCCTAGAAGAGATGACACTTGACCTACTCTTTAAAAGACGAATAGTTCCTCCTCAAAAGGAAAGTGTGCATTACAGGCAGGGCTAACAGAATGGCAATGGCAACGAATAGATTTCATCAGCCCCTGTCTCTTCCATTCTTACTTAGCTGTAAGCACTGAATGCTTTCCGCTTGCAAATTTAGACCAAGCTATTTGTAAAGCCAAATGGCACAAGTCTTCCAAGTGTTTACGATCATATTTATCATGCAATTAAATTTTTATAAGCCAGATGTATAATACTGGCCTTGAGCGACTATGACCTGATAGAGTATCTAAGCTGCATCCCACCCTGGTTACTATTAGGCATATCAAATCCATAAAAAACATGACTTACTTGTTCCTTAGTTTGTACACAGAACCCCTTCTGGAACTCCCAGCTAAGCCAATTGTAAGAGTTCCAGGTTGTCTATCCCTTGACAGCTCCCTTTTGTTTGAGGCTAGGTCTTGATGCCCTTCTTGCCTTACACTGTGATCTTTCTGTCATTGGATGAAATTGGACAAATATGGCAGTACTCATCTGATTCTAGGCATCATTTGTACTTAAAAGCCCTGCTGCTATGATAAAGCCACACATCCACCCCTTGGCTAGTTACACAAACCTACGTCAAACCCAGATGTACTTCATAATTTCCTAAAGAATTTTATGCAGTAGATCTTTTTGTTTGCGTCTTCACTTCCCTTGTAACTAGTGTATGAATACAGCTAAAGCTAACACACTTAGCTTCATCATGCTAAACCACATTTTATCTACTTATTTATATGTTTGAGACTAAAATTTCATGAATATTATGTTGTTGACATTTCTAAACATTTGCCAAAGTTAATAAGATAATATAATGCACCCGATATCCAGTTTCAATGATTATGAATTTATGACCCATCTTATTGCATCTATTCCCCAGATGCTGACTCAGAATTATTTTAAAGAAAATTAAATATGTATTATTATTTTATTTGAAAGTATTGTGAAATATATCTCTGAAGTTTAAATGGGCATTGTACAGTTTGTTTAAAATAGAATCTGAATTATATCCACCCCATTTTGAAATTAATAAGTTTATCTCTTAAGTCTCTTTAAATCATTGTCTTCTTCCATGTCTGATTTTGTTTTGAAAAGTTTCTGAGAAAATATTTTTGTCTGTGGAAGTTCTGACAGTGACTATATTGCTTGGATTCCCAGTGTATCATAACATGGTCCCTGTCCTTTGGGCTTCCTGGGTACTTACACAAAGAGAAACGTCCCCTCATCTACTTTTCAATTACCCTGAAGATTTATGTCATATAGGAAAAGCAAGAAAAATGATTATTTCTTCACTTTAATGATTTTTAAGAATAATGAGCTTGTGTCTTGGTATGCTCAAATAGTCAGTGACAATTAATTTTATTATCATTATAAAGTCATCAATATCAGTGTAGATGATGCATTTAAAATTATTGTAACTGCTATCATTATTGATAGTCATATGATCCCATTTTAGGGCATTCAGAGATTATTTAGCTTTGTTATTTCAGCGTTTTTTCAGTAGTATAATTAGCAGATAAAAGTTCAATATATATGACAAGAAGATTTTATAGATAGTACATATTTAGTAAAACGGAATTAATTAACATTCCCAATACCATACATAGTTATCATTTTACATGTGAGGGTGTGGATCAGTTTGCATATCTACTGTCTTTCCCAATTTCAAGTAGAGAGAAAAGTATTCACTTTAGTCACCATGCTGTTCATTCAATGTCTAGAACTTTTGATTTTTTAACTAAACTCTCTTTCATTTGACTAATATCTGCTATTTTTCTTAATCTCAACTCCTGGCAAACACTATTCTGCTATTTTTTTTCTGTTTGACTCATTTAGATTCTGTATGTCACTGAGAATATGTGGTTTTTGGCCTTTTGGTGCCTGGGTTAATTTAGTTGCTAATGGCCTTCATGTTTATTCATGTTGTCATAATGACAAGACTCTCATTCATTCTCTATCTCTGTCTCTCTGTCTCTCTGCCTCTCCTTCTCTCTGTCTTTGTGTGTCTCTGTCTCTGTCTCTCTCCCCCGCCACCCCTTCACATTACGCTACATTCCAGCCAGTTGTATTTTTTTTTTTTTTAATTTTGAGGGCGAGTCTCACTAAGTTACTCACTGAACTAGGCTGGGTTTGAACTTGCAGTCCTCCACCACCAGCCTTCCAGAGTGCTGGGGCCCCACCTGGTGATTTTTTTATTCTATAGTTGAATAAAATTCCATTGTATACATATGTTATATTTTCTTCATCCTTATAGCAAAACCCAAAATGTATTTTCTGGCATTCTAATTTTATGACATAAGACTGTGCTACAGGCTTTTTTGTATATGTCCTGCATCCATGCTAAAATCAGCCACTACTCCAAAGAGCTATCACTCTTTTTAATAGGAAGTTGTATTTCAAAATCATCATTTGGGAACTGGTGATGCTTAATTCTATGGGCTGGCAATTGTTTCTAATCCATTTTAATGTACTGTTGTAGAAAATATGTATAGTTTTTGTTAATGTTTAGGATAAACACATTGGAATTTTGTATGAATACTGCCTATTTTCCTTGGTCACACTAACCACAAGGATGTTTTCAAACTTGCAGAATATTCTGTTCAATCCTATGAGTGAAAACTGTATTTGAGAAACAGTTTTAATTTGAATGATTGAGGCTAAAATTTAAAATCCAAATTTATTCCACAAACATTTGATGTGTACCTATTTTGTGCCAGGTTTCTGTATACAAAGATTCATAGATGAAAATGATTCTATTCTTTTTCTCACAAAATCCATAGTACACTGAAAAACAAAACCATAAGACAATCAACTATATTGCTACAGCATGAGAAGTTCTATAATGAATACAGGAATGGAGTATTCTGGGACTTTAAAACAGAGAAAAATCTAAGCTGTGTGAATGATAGGACACAAACTAGTAAAGTATCAGGATACAAAATCAACAAATCAAAATCAGTAGTGATCCTGTACTATAATTGTGAACCAAGTGAGAAAGACTGGGAAAAAGTGAAACATAGCAACAATAAAAATTAAATACTTAGAAATTAACCTAAGGAAGTGAAATACCTGTACAATGAAAACTACAGTACTCTGAGAAGGGAAATCAAAGTGGATATTAGAAATAAGAAAGATATCCACTGTTCTTGGATAGGCAGAATCGATATAGTCAAAATGGCATACTTTCAAAATTGATATACAGATTTAATGCAATCTCAATCAAAATAGCAACAACATTCTTCATAGAACTGGAGAAACCAATCCTAAAATTCCTTTGGAACAAGAAAAGACCCAGAATAGCAAAAGCAATCCTGGGCGGGGGAAGCTAAGAGGGAGATAGCACAATCTCAGACTTGAAGTTATATTACAAAGCTACAGTTATAATATCAGCATGATACTGGCACAAAAATGGATATGAAGATCAACTGAACAGAACGGAAAATGGAGGAATCACCCTAAGTATATTCAACTATTGGATCTTTGGCAAAGGGGACAAAAGTATATACAATAACAAAGATAGACTCTTTAATAAATGGTGTTGGGGAAACTGGCTTTCCATTTGTGGAATATTAACAGTAGACTCATATCTCTCACCATGTAGTAAACTAAAATTAACATGGATCATAAAACTAAATGTTAAAACAGAAACACTTAGCCAGCTGGAAGATAAAAGAGGTAAAACTCTGGATGTGAGAGGTACAGGAAAGGACATTCTGAGAAGAACCTGGTTGCACAGAAAACAGTACCAACAATCAACAAATGGGATCATAGCAAATTCAAAAGCTTCTACAGAGCAAAAGCAGCAACCAACAGACTGAGAGGACAACCTACATAATGGGAAAGAATGCCAGCTATTCCTCAGACAAAGCACTAATATCCACATTATATAAAGAACTGAAAAATTAGTCCCCCCAAAATATTTGCATTTTTTAATTTTTTTGGTACTGAGAATCAAACTCAGAACCTTGCACTTGCCAGGCAGGCACTGTGTTACTGAGCTACATCCTCAGCCCTACTCTCCTCCAAATAAATGATCCAATCAAAAATGGGCAACTGAAATGAATAGCCACTTCACAGAAGTACAGATAGCTAGTAAATAAATGACAAAACACTCAACATCACTGACTACTAGAGAAATGCAAATTAAAATAACACTGAGATTCTATCTTACTTCAGAAATAATGGCCATCATCAAGAATCAAATACAAACATTTCTCATTTAACAACCTTGTTAAGGTCCTCCCACTAGGTCATTAGGTGAATTAGTCCCTAAAGGAGGAATTGTGTATAGTACGTACATTACAATATTCAGAAGAGAGAAATGGTCAACGAAGCTCCAAATGGATGCCTGCTTTTATTTTGATAACAGTTACATGTAATATATAACATAAAACTACAGTACTGTACAATGAGCAAAAATTGTAGTACTGTGTAAACCAGGTCATATATCTGAGCGGTGGTTTGTAATGTAAGTTGTTAAACAAAGACTATCTGTAATACGAAATGCTGGTAAGCCTTCAAGGCAAAAGAGCACTTCTAAATTATTGTAGGAATGTCATCTAGTACAACAGCTATGGAAATCATTATGGAAATTCCTCAGAAAACTAAAATGAGAAAATCTATTCGATCCAGCTATTCCCCTTGTAGGTATCTTCCCCAAGGAGTTAAAAATCTCGTATTACAGCGACTTATGCATATCCATATTTATAGCAGCACAACTCATAATGCCTAAATCTTGGAAGCAGACTGTATTTTCATCAACAGAGGAATGAATAAAATGTAGTATATATACATAGTAGAGTACTGCAATGCCATAGAGAAGGGTAAACTTGAGTCATTTGTATGAAAATGAATTCACCTTTAGACCATAATGCTAAGTGAGACAAATTATACACATGTAGAACCTTAAATATATCATATGGTTTCTATTATATGAGAAACCACCAATATAAATAAAGGGCAAAATAAAAGATTGCTAGTAGCAATTGGAGATATCTTTTTCTTCTAACTATCAATTAGACCTTTCGATAAGTAAATTGTTTTCTTTTTCATAAATTGTAACTTCCATATAAATAAAATGAAGGCATAGGCCAAATGATTGCTAAGAGTCCTTTCATTTCTGCTTTATGAGTACTTCTGTATTTTCTCTCTGTATTGGCTACATTCTCTTCATTCACCAAATTGAGGAACAAATTCAATTTTCAGTATTAGGTAGTTGATCCATTGGTAGATAGTTCAGCTGTGAATAAAGAATGGTGGTGGTGGACCACGGTCAAGTGAATAAATAACAGACACACAGAGAACAAAAACTGCTCTAAATTTTCTCCAAATGTATTGGGATATGATCAAAGCTCATATGGTGCCAGTGGATCCTAAAATAAAAAATAAAGTCAGCCAAATTTCAACTAAACATGAAAGTTTTTATATAGGTTAGTATGGATTGCTTTCTTACGGGTCCATTACCCAAGTTGTGAAATACAACACTGCTACAGGCCAAGCAGATGCAATAAATGTTTCAGTAAAGATAATAAGCTGACACCGCAAAAATGACACCTCAAAATGTTTCCCATTATAAGCAAGTTGTCTTGCCATTTTTAGTGGCGTAACTCTGAAGTGCACAAAATGCCCTTCATCGTTCGAGAAAGACATTTGAACTTATCGTTTACTGAAACAGCCCTGGTACATCATACAGAACTTTATTCCAATAATGAAAGGATGCAATTAGTGAGATGATATTTTCATTTTCCAGCTGGGATAGCTTTCTATAGTTTGGTTAAATGTAAAGCTTCTTTGAAATGTGTTCTTTGAGAATAAAATCCCCAAAAAGCCTTTTTGGAGACCCTCATTTATACAGATACCAAATAATCTCTTTAAAATAGATGACCCATTTTTCCCAGGCAATGCTCATAAGTAAATACATAATACTTGACTAAAGTTGGGTGAAAAAAGTTTTGTTTGATTCTGCACAGGAGACCAGAGCAGATATCAGTTTAAATATTCACTAAGAAATGTCAGCTCATAGATCAGGTACATACTGGGAATTATATGGAGATAAAATCTGCATATATCATTTATGAGGATGTGGAGTGATGCACAATTCTGTCTGGAAAATTTTCAATAATATTTGTTTCAAAACAGGATCTACATTCTTTTCCTAATGGAAAAGTAAAGCACAATGTTTATTCTAAACTCAAGTTTCTGTTATCTTGTAACTTTGGAGGAGATTGCTGTGTTCCTTTAGTTAAAAGCTGGAATGCAAATTAGCATACTCAGCACATATAGCTTCAAAGTGTAGTACAAGTAATTTTATTTTAAATATTATATTTGAGACAAACAGGACTACCATTATACACAGTCCACTGGGAAAGCACATTGACCATTCTTCACTGCCACTGCTTCTGTCTGTCCTACTTTTCAGATCTGCATCTGTTGACAGCCTTTACACATAGACTCAACTTTAACATAATGACTGAAAAATGGATTAAATTACAGGGAAATTTAAAACCTCTGAAAGCAAGGTGAGATGAGAACAAAGTTTTGAGCAGAATTTGAAATGATTATGTCTTGTAACCTGATGTGTAGTGGATTAGTAGTCAATGTTTTGATTGTCTGTTTCTTCTATTTCCTGTGTCTCCATCTTTGCCAGCAAGATGCATGTCTGAAAGTACCTGTTTATGAGAGGTTGGGGCTGTGCATTTTTAAAAAATTTGCATGAAGTAATGACTTTTTTGACAGTATATTTATTGATATATGATTCATTTGACCTACAACTCACTCATTTAAATTGTACAGTTAAATAATTTTTAGTATATTCTTAGCATTTGAGTCATATACTTTTGACCTCAATGCTCTTCTGTGTCCATGGAGTGATAAAACCTGGGCTTTATATATCAAATATTTCTTGTGAAAAAGGAATCAGATGATGCTGTTCCAAGAACACTGAAACTGGGGCTGGGGATATAGCTC
>PVLD010013220.1:15830-57033 GCA_004027595.1 Dinomys branickii | reverse complement strand
ATTCCAAAGGCAGTTCAGCAGGCGGGGGTCTGCTGCAAAGGCTGCTCCAATGATTCCTTCTCTTTGGGAGAATGTCCCTTAAGCTTTCTGCTGAGATTTGTTCTTCTGTCTTCCCTTTTTTGGGTATCTGATTCAAAATATTGAGCAGTAGATTCCCCAGGCAGTTCAGCAGGCAAAGGTCTGCTGCAGAGGTTGCTCCCATGACTTTTCTTTGGGGGAATGTCCCTTAAGCTTTCTGCTGAGAGTTCCGCTTAAAAGGCTATACAGATATTGGTTACATACTCCCTCCCGAGTGACATGGGTGAGGTGTGTAAGACCGCTCCCCCGCCCTCCCAGGGTTCCCTGCAGGTATAGGGATGGATCTCCTCCCCCACTGGGTGATCTGGTCGCGAGCGCAAATAGCTCACCAGTTTTCGGAGTCCCTGCAGGCAGGAAGGTTCCAAGGTGCCAGTTTATCCTTTGGGGCTTTCTGCGCGGCCCGCCCGATGCGCGCGAAATGTGGGACTGCCGGGTCTTGCCGCTGCTAAAAAGCCAATCTGTCGGGAGTCGCCTGAAAGCTGCGCCGGCTCGGGAGGCGGGAGGGACCGAGCTGGCTATGCCCCCAGAATGCTTGGACCCAGCCAAACCTCCTCCCCGCGCGGAGCGTCTCTGGCTCCCAGTGTTTGGGGCTTTCTGCTCGGCCTGCCCAATATGCGTGAAATGTGGGACTGCTGGGCGTTGCCGCCGCTAAAAGGCCGATCTCTGTCGGGAGTCGCCTGAAAGCTGCGCAGGCTCGGAGGCGGGGAAGTGCTCTATGTTGAAAGACCTTGGCATCCTTATTGAAGTCAAGTGACCATAGATGCATGATTATAATTCTGCACTTGCAGCTCTATTCCAATGAGCTTGTATTTATCCTTCCACCAGAAACACATTTTTCATCAATTTTTTAAAAATAAAACTTGAAACTGGGACACATGAATATCTCATATTTGTTATTAGTTTTTGATATTTTTGCCTATTAAGGGGTCCTTAAATCTTTGTTTAATTTTTGACGAGCACCCAACCTAGAAAACAAGGGGTGGTGGGAAGGGAAGTAAAGATGTGAAGGAAAACATCTGTTTTGAACAAAGTAAAGTAGGAAGTAGAAGAAGAATTCCAAAGTGTTGCACTGAATATTCTTCGTGGGGAATTGATACTGCACTAATAAAGCAAAAGGAATTCCATGCAAAAGTGCCAATGTTCATAGAATAGAAAAGAAAATTAAAAGAAGAATGTGTATCTTCCCATTTTTCAGATGATAGCTCTGTAGGCAGAACTAGGAGAAGGTAAGTGGAGAACTTACTAACACTTGTTTCAAGAGAAGAAAGTTTCCCAAGTGCCGTGTAGTTTAGGGGATCTCACAGCCTGCCAGCGCTTGCCATGACAAATGACAAGAGCCATATCAACGTGTGGTTTATGACATTCAGCTTTTTACATACAGAATAGAAGTGACAAAGGTTCTAAAACTTCCCAAAGAATTGGGAATCAGAATAGATTGAAAGTCTAAATATCACTGAATTTCACAAAGAAGAGACCATACAAGAAGCAATGGTTTTAAATATGTCAGGAAAAATGAATTTCAGTGTAGAATTCTGGGCTGAGCTGAGTGCACAGTGAGTATAGGATTGGAATAAAGATGAATTACTGTATCCGATTTGACAGTGCTGGAATGAAGTACATCTCTGTGTGTTGTTTGGGACCAAATCATTACTAAGCATTTATAATAGTAGAGAAAAGTGTTTTAACTGATAAAGAAATTTTAATATATAGAAACTGATTGATCAAAAGCAAAAATTGATATGTAACAAAATAATTCCTCATTTTATAAATACAAGAAAGTATCATATTATATGCGCTTACTCTTTTGAGAGTCAGAGTGGTTGCTAGGAATGCAGGCATTTCTGAGACTGTATTCTCAGGAAATGTGGATCCTGAATAATTATGAAAGTATTACTAAGTATGTGCTGTTAGTTAAAGAATTCAGTTTGATTAGTTTAGTTTTACTCTGTATAGAGCTGTTCTGTCAGGGTCTATAAGAACGAGGGCGCTATCAAATCAGTGATGAACTTTAAGCTGGCTGTTCTTCTGATAGCAAGATCATAATCTCATTACTTGATCTGAAAAGATTTTAAATCAGCATGAAAATTATTTTTTAAAAAAATAACAAGCTGCTTACTATACATATTTTATGATCAAAGGTAGGTTGAATTTAACTTGAAAAACTGATGAAAGCAGAAAATTCAGAGTGCATCTTAATCATCCAGCAACAAGTAATGTCCATTTCTCAGACTTTAGATGCCTAAATTAGCCTTGAGACTAAAGTAAGAGTTTACAAATATAAAGATTTACTTATTTATTAGTTTTGAGAATTCATAAATGATAGACAAGCAAAATTGTATTTCATATTGGTAAATACTATCTTCACATCCAATAGAAGTGAAAGAATTCAACAAAACATAGAGTGCTGTTCTGTTATTAATGTAATTAGGGTAGAATTCTCGGATGACTCATTTTCCCTGTATTAGATGAAAATTTTTAGAGAAACTGTTCAAAATGAGCTGGATTTACATTGAAAATACCACTTCATTTTGATCAATGTACATATATTACTATTTTATGTTCTAATTTTTGGGAGGAGGTAAATGATTAAAAGGGGAAAGGTTTTGCTTTTTATTATAAAAATATACAGGCTGCAAATAAGGTGAGAACGCTAATCCATGACTCTTTTGTCACCATGACATAGACTTTTCTATTGCATGGGACAAATGCCTGTTGGTATCGGGCTGTCTGCCAAGGCGCAGTGCTAAATGTCCTTGGAATTGCTTTATGAATAAGGAACACCAAAGGTAGAACTAAAGACCAAAGTATGACATCCAAATGGTCTTAACCAAAGGCCAAGCAGTAAAAAAGCACCACCAACCGCTCCTTGGAGAACAGATTCCTTGGGTTTCTGATTCAGCAAGTCTCAAGGTAGGGCCCGAGAACTTCCCACTCTTGGGCTGAAGGTCAGCTCCATTGAAGAGCACTTGCCTCGCAGGCATGAGGCCCTAGGTTTAAGGCCCAGAACTGTCTAGGAGAATAAAAGAACTTACGTTTCTAACAAGCTCTCTGGTGATGCTGATTTTCTGGCCCACCTACCATGGTCAGCTGAAGAACCAGATTTATTTCAGGGTCATACATATCCTTACTGAGCAGGTGATTTTGTTTTTTGAGAAGGGTCTAATATAGCTTAATGGATTTCCTTGACATAAAGCTAATTTTCTAAAAAATAATCTTTATAAGGAAATGAAGTGTTTATAGAAATTACAGAGATGTTGAAAAGGAGCTCTCAGAAGGATGGCAGACAGAAGCGGAGAATCGGGAAGGATCAGGAAGATGAGGCTGGCCATTTCTTCCTGCAGCACCAGTAATTCCAGGAGGAAAACCTCTCTCTAGCCTCCCTTGGAGCCTACCTGTTTCCTCTGACCGGAAGGGGAAATCCTCAACTCCATCAAGACTGTTTTGGTGGCTAGAAGTAGCTTTCCAGAGTGCAGTTGGGGTACTGTGATGACAAAAAGGGGATGTATAGCCAGATACACATAACAAAAAATCTCATTAAATAGAGGTCAGATTTTAATAGTCAGCCTGTGAAAACTATGTCACCTACACAGCAGAGAAGGGCAGCTTGAAGAAGGGGAAGATCACAATGCTGGAAAGTGTGGGGCAGTCCATTATTCTGATGTACAGAGAGCAATTATATAAGGAGTGGGAAGCAGAGTAAGAAAAGGTGGGTTGGAAATCTGAATGGTGTTGCATTCAAGGGTGAGCATGCTGTTCTTTATGGTGGGGCACTTCTGAGGAAACCAGGAACATGTTCAAAAGTGAAAGGGTCATGATTGCAGGTAAGGACAACAACACTTTTTAGGGAGCACTCCAAAAGTTGGCAGTCAAACCAAGGGTCTTAAGGAGTTAGCAGAGGAAATAATGGAGACATGTGCCTTCTACACTAGAGTCTAATGATGGACTGGCAGTGGCATTAAAGGAAGAAGTAGGATTACAGAAGAACCCTACTTTGCTGACAGCATGTGTTCAAATACTGAATGAGTGGTTTTAATAGCTTTACTCCAGCCTTTAATCATGTCATTCTGAAGTCTTGTGCTTGTCCTCTCTGCCAGTAGACTTCCTTGATTAGCTCTGGAGTTCTTGCTGAGAAATACTTCCATTTTTCAGTTTTCTATCATTTATAGGGTAACTGAAATATTTATTGTTTCAGAATTTAAGTACAGTTACTAATGTGCAAGAGTTGTGTGAATGCTTTTTCTTGTTTAATTCTTTGGCTGAGAGTCTAGATAAATTAATCAGAGATCTACATTTTATTACTGGCTAAAAGATCATGAGCAAAGATAATGCTTTGCATAAATTACATGTGTGATATACCAATTCTAAAAGGAAATACTATTATCTTTGTTTAAATCACATTGTGATGTTATTAAAATTTGAGGCTGATCGATTAATTTTGTATGATTATGGATTAAAATTCATCTTACTGAGTATTTTATGGCATGCTTTTGAATTTTTAAAAAGTATTTTTAATATATGTAAATGTGATACAAACCCTTTGCAGGAATATGACTGATATCTAATGAAAAACACATTTGCTTCTTGAAGATATATTTAGACCCAGACTTTCTATGACATCTTGCTAATTATTTATTCCAGCAGGCAAATTATGATGGCAGAATGAAGACTGATGAAGAAGATCTCCCCAAAGTCGCCTGGAAACACTTGATGATTTAAATCTAAGGCAAGTGGAATAATGTCTGTGATCCCCTTTGCACTCACAGAAATGTCAGGACTGGTCATATTTTTAGATTCAACTCCTTTCTTAAGTCATTTGACCTCACTGTGTTGGCTTTGTTATCTGTAAACTCATAATACAAATGCCTATATTTCTTAAAGAAGTAAAAGCAAAGAAATAGGAATACTTTTTAGAGTCAGAGTTTGCCTGGCAAGTGCAAGGTCCAGAGTTTGATTCCTGGTCTATAAAAAAGAAGATGACTTCTTTTTATAATTGTAATTATACCACAGATTTTTGAAGCAAAATTCTCAGTCACAATAACATTCTGTTGTGAAACTAAAAGTTTATGTAGAAAGTATTTAGCAAATATTGCTGTTGATATATCTTTTTTTTTTCTAAGGAAAAGCTAAAACAAATGAAGTATCATGAGTTCAGCCATGTGCTATGAGCAGTTAGTTCCCAGGTCTTCTTTGTAGCTCCCGGGTGGGATGATGAGGAAGGGTAAGAACCAAAGGTAGGGACTGTGAGGGGTAACCAGACTTTGATGTGGTTTTCTCTTTCAGGCTGTATGGAAGTTATTTTGTCTCAGTTTGATTTTCTTTTCTCTAATTCGAAGTTGGGACACATTCAGCTTCTGTTAGTGGTTGTACCTGTTCTTAGTCATGTTGTACTAAGCAGGGTACAGTGAAAGTTTACAGCAATTTAAAGAAACCCTTCTGGAGCAGACTTCTGAATTCAGACCCAAGCTCACTGCTTGTAAGCTGCTAGCTCTGGACAGGATGCTTTCCCTCTCCACCTCCTACTTCTAGGAGTATGATTGAAAATAATGGTGAATGTTTAGATTTTTTTTTCTACTTTTTACAGTAAAAGAAACGTTTGCCAGGAGTCCTTTCTAAAATAGGCCCCCTTGCTTCAAACACAACTATTCCGTTGTTCGTGCCACTTTCCGAAGCAGTTCTGAGAGTCCGCGTTCATGAGCATCTTTATCTGTGCTGTCGTGGCTGCCTTGGTGCCTGAAGCTGATCTAAAACCTTTACCTCTCATTGATATTTTAGCTTTTGGGAAGAGCTAGAAGTCACACAGCGCCAGGTCCAGTGAGTAAGGTGGATGAGGATGGATGGGCAAGTTTTTATGAGCGGCCTTTCTGTTATATGGCATCTGGAAGCTCTACTCCCCATCCTTTTGATGATACCTTTTAAGGACACTTCAAGACTTCAGAAAGTGGCACGAACCATGAAATAACTGTGGTCAAAGGGCTGGGGTATGTTTTGAGGGGGACTAGTGGTACCATATCTTTTACTGTAATATATTTTGTGAACGTCTGCTGTACATTTTGATCACCACTTATATTGTAGAGCTTACCTCCCTCTTGGCTTGACTGGGAAAAGCAAACAATAGGATTTCTTCCAGGGGCTGGTAGATACTAAAGCAGTCCATAGGAGTTCTGCACAAGGAAATCTGGAAAAGCAGAGATACGCTTCAGAAACCTAAATGTTGATTTGCTGATTCTCTGAATCATCCTGACACAATTAGTGATAATAACCAGGTGATGATAGCACTCTAAATTGATTATCTAATTTAATTCTCCAATCAATTGTATAGCACGGATTATAATATTTTATTTCACAAATAAATGGCTGGAAACTGTCCAAACCATAGAAGGTGAATGGTAAGACTGGGTTTTAAATGCAGATACTCAGAGACCTGGCACTTAATGGTTCTCCTGCATAACCTCAAAATACAAAGAAAATGAGTCCCAGGGAAAAGGAGTCACCGGGGAGCTGCAGGTGAAAGGAACTGGCGCGTGACAAGAGCAGTATTGGGGCCCTGCTGTTTCTCAAAGCTTAAGGCCGCTCTGATGTCCTTCTTGAACAGCTTGCAGAGATAAGCACGCCTCTGATGGGAGGCGGCGATGAAAGTACATTTGTAAGCACGTGCTCCATTTTCTTCTTCAGATATAAAATATCAACTTGTCAAGAAACCCTCCCACACCCATCGGCTGCTAATAATAAGGAATGAACTAGTTTGCATTTAGTTTGCCGATCTGCTTTTTCCCCCCCTAACAGTGGACTGCGTGTACATGAGACATTGTCGGTGTGTCTGCCCTGATGTCCTCATTCGAGACCTAGCATTTGGCCTCCCCTTCAAGGTCACGGGAAGACTCTGAAACAGTGAAAAGGATGCCCATAGTAGGAAGAATAAATGAGCTGCCTTTATCACCTCCAGCAGTGAACCAAATTAGACTCACACTAATGAACAGTTCTATTCTAGGAAAAGTCTAAATGCCTACCTACGTGCACCGCGTTACTCAGAATACGGCAGATAGGGCAACAAAATCTACACGCTCGCATGGCCTGGAGAAGCAATTACACAGAGCCCTTTCAAATTCCTCCATCCTTTCAGTTTTATTCCAATTATCCTCTATTTCTACCCACCAAGTTAATATTTTATGTGTGTCTCAAGAATATTTTTTATCTACTTTTCCTTTTCATACTGTGGGATATAGTTTGGTACCTACATCCTGATGGGAGTGGGAGCAAGTGGAAGAGATTGGATGGAGTGGGCAGTCAGGCTCTCGGGGAAGAGCTAGAACTGCTGATGGGGAAGTGGCCCTGAGCCTTACTGATTTCATAAATAGTTTTTGTGTGGCAATCTTGACCCAGGTGCCCTGGTAAATGATAGGAAGACATGAAAAGACGTAGTTCCCCTGTGTCATCAATAAACAAAACTACAAAGAACTGCAGGGAGAGGCATTAAACGGGCAAAGGGGACTTAAAAGAAAATGAGAGTAGTCTTCTAAGGTCTTTTATGAGTAGTGTACATACACTACTAAGCACTGGTTATCACTGTGCTAGGTTCAAATACCCATTACTGAATTTATAAAACTGGGTTTATTTGTATTTTTTGATGAGAATCCTGAGAGGCTGAAGTCAGTTTGATGTTGTGTAGCTAGCGATTGCAGGTGTGGTTACAACTCCAACCACTTCCCAAAGCTTCTGCTTTTAAAAACTATATCAGTGTTTACACAGTTTACCTGGTCATAGTCAGTTAGCCAGAGAATTTCTTAGAGTAGATTCATCCCCCCAACATTAGAGGAAAGGAATCAGACACTTTGGGATAGGGGCTGGGGAATCTCTGTTTTTAATAGGCAAGTCTCAAGCATTTTTTAATTAAGAAAGGTTAGAACCTCAGAATGTCAACATTATATCCTTTGCTTATTATGACGGACATAGGTATTGTGTAAGGTGGAAGGGCATATGAATGATTTTGAGGAAATATGTGCTTTTTATGTTTGACCTTGATAGCTGAATAAGAGTTTGCTAAGTGGTACAGGGAAGGTTGTTTTGGTAATAACTGTCTTCAGAAAGGTCTTTTACAACAAAGATAATAGATTTCTTGTTTTTCTGGATTACCTGACCTCTAATTCATCATAATGCACTGTAAACAGATAGAAAGGCAGACATAGATACACACAGACACACACACATACCCCATATCAGCCCTCACTCCCAGTAGTGGGTTCATAAAGGAAAACAAATAGGTGATAGGTAGACAGAGAGATGGACAGATCTTTACAGGCCTGCCTGGAGTCCCAACATGGTACAGCAGTCTCACCTTACCATGGTTTCACTTTTCATAGTTTCAGTTATCTGTAGTCAACTGTGACCTCAAAAATATGAAATGAAAATTCCAGAAGTAAATAATTAATCAAGTTTAGCTTTTACTAGTGTATTATCACATTTTTCTATTCTCTTATTAGTTATTATTGCTGTCACCAGATTAAACTTTACCATATGATATTTTTGCAAGTTTCAAAGGGGGAAGCTAGAATAATGTCAGTTCCTTAATTTGACATTCCTCCCACAAAAACTGAAGGCCAGTCACTAATTAACAGTGATTAGCAGAGGCCCTGAGGATTGCCATTACTGAGAATTTCTGTTTTAATTTCTTGGCTGTTTCTGTGTGCATTGCAGCAGAGTGTTACTTTTCAGAAAGTTTATGGCCAAGTTCAGGAGAAAGTTTATCAATCTAGTTTATTTATGCAGTTGAATAAGGGGGTCTGTTGATTTGGAGATGCGATGAAGGAGATGATGAGGACAATTCAGCAAATACCCGTTGAACACTTGTTATATGTCAGGCATTATTTCAGGCATGTAAACTCACAGCAGTGCCACTGACAGGCACCAATCTCTGATTTCATATCCAAGAATATAGAGAGGTTTGGTGACAATGAAATACTAGCACTTATTGAGCATTTGCTATATTCTAGGCACTTGTATTAGTGCAATTACTTCAGTTTTGTGCACTGGAAGGTCTTTATCCATTCTCATGCCCCTTTGACATCTGACGAGAATCAGGTGTAAAAGTGTGCAAAACATTTGTCTGCACACTGGAGACCTGAAGGATCCAGTCAAAAGCATGGAGCCCATGGCCATGTCCCATGCAAGTGCAGATAAGGACGCTGAGGGATCTGAGATCAGAGATCCAAGGATCTATGCCAAGAAGGGCCCAAGGGCCAGTGCTGTGTTCTGAAGTCTTTGTGCCAGAAGGCTCAGGGATCTGCACTGGAAGTCGGGAAAAGACGTCCAAGATGAAGACAAGGATTGAACCTCCCTGAAGAAAGAAAACAGCTGAAACTTCTACAATGAATAAACCATCAAGGAAGATCAGCTGAAATCCTTCCCTACCTCTCTCCTTTTATACCTCTCCAGCAACTAGCTTTTTTCAGTGGGTCTTCACACCCAGGACCATGGCAACTCAGTTCAGCTGGGCGTTCCCCACTCAAACCAGCAATACATTACATTAGTGTCAATAGGCTATTATATTATCGTTAATAATTATCATGTCATTCCCCTGCCATGTATGTTATCTCACCTGGAGGAAAGGTAAAGAATACATGAGTTAAATAACTGGGCAAAGGTCATCCATTATTAAGCAGCAGATCAGAGCTCAAACTCAGAGATGATGGCTTCAGAACACAACACTGTGATCATGAGGATACAGAAAATATTCTCATGACAGTTTTTTAAAAAGCCACAGCCACAAATGATGTGTATATACAAACAATTTCATGGTTAGTGCATGATTTACATTTTTTTCTTTGCTGCATGAAGGAATTACTGATAATATTGACATAAAAACATGATTTTTAGCAATGTAGCAGATTTGAAACTTGTGATAATGTTTTAAGATTTTAAAAGTTCCACTGTGGAAAAGTTCTTAAGTAGGATTATATTTCGGCATTTTTGTAGCTACTGCTTTCTTTACCTGTTCCTGGAGATTGAACTGGAGTCTTCTCCCTGAGCTATATTCGCAGTCATTTTTTATTGTCTATTTTGAGGTGAGATCATACTAAGTCACTGAGTTGTCCCAACTGGGCTTCAAATTGGGATGCCCCTATGTCAGCCTCCCAGGAAGCTGGTGTAATTACTACTGTTAAATAGACTTTATTTTTCAAAACAGTTTGCATTTCAAATTTGAGAATGCATTTGGAGAGTTCCATTTATCCCCGCATATAGTATTCCCTACTATGAGCATCTTACATTATTATGGTACATTTGTTATTAATTAATGAACCAATGTTTATGTTCCTTAATAAATGAAGCCCATAGCTTATTTTCAATTTTTATTTCCTTTTCATCTTCTGCTTCCTAACCTGGCTGACTGACTGTCTGTTATTTTTAAACTAGTTGTTTCTGCTTTAGGGTTCTCTCCAGTCATTTAGTTATCTTGTCTCATTAGGGCCTTCCTCACCGTGGCGGCTTCTCAGCCTTGACTTGTCTTTGATGATCTTGACAGTTCTGAGGGTTATTAAGCCAGGTGTGTTGTAAGGTGCCCCGCTGTTGGAATTCATATGTTGCTTTTCTCATGACTAGAGGTGGGAGTTTTGGGGAGGAAAATCACAAATGTAAAGTGACATTTTCATCATATTGTATCAGAGTGCAAACTCTCCACATGGTTTCTCACTGTCAGCATTGACTCGCCCATCTGGCTGAAGTCCGTTTCCGGCTTCTCCTGTGCAGTTAACGCTCCCCTCCCCAGCTCCCTGAGCCCTTTCTGTGCTCCCTCTGTGGAAGGAACTTACTCTGCACCAGCTACACCCAAGTAGGACTTCCTCCTTGAGGAAGGACTATCTGAGTTATTTGAAGTTATTCTGCAGAGGAGAAATTTATTTCTTCTCCATTTATTTTATTCTAGAATCTATCTACAACATTATGGATTTAGGCATATTTATTTTATACTTGGAGTTATTTAATCTAACACTACTCTATTGTTTTAAACTCCAATTATTTCAGTTTTGTGCACCGGGAGGTCTTTACTGCTTCCTGTGCTCCTTTGACACATTCCAGATGATGCATGTAAATTCTCCCTCCTGTCCTCCCTCCCTCCCTCCTCTCTTCCTCCTTTCCTCCCTTTCCCCCTCCCTCCCTTCTTTCTTTCCTTCTTTCCTTCCTCCCTCTTTTCTTCCCTGTTCTTTCTCTTCCTTCCTTTCTTCTTCTTTTTTCTCTCTTTCCCATATTCTTTCTTCCTCTTTTCCTTTTTCTTAAAAGTTCCTTACCTTCCCAAACTACAAGTTGCTCTGCACTTACATTGTATATTTTCTAACCCAGTCCTAGAATCAACCACTTCCCCTAGAAATTTTGCCTACTTTTCTTGAAGAACAGCCTTAGAAACCAAATAGATTTGGGGACCCATTGCTACCAAGATGTTATTTCTTTTAGGCCTTTCTGTTGAAAGAGCAAAGAAATAAATATGTGGGTCCCAAATGCCTCCCCTGCCTGTCTGAAAACACCCAGTGCTAGTGAGAAACTGGCTTCCACCATCCACGGCCCGATTGTTCAGTCTCATGCTCCTCTGTAGTTAGGCCTCAGTGTAAGTTGAGAACAGTACAAGCCAAGGTTCATTTAATACATTGGACCTACTGAGTGTCAGCAACACAGTGCCCTGGGGATTATGAAAGGTCACACTGGAGATGACGTGGGTGACAGGGAGATGGGGCACCATGTCTCCACCCCAGTTCCCTAGGAGAACTGGCACTATGTATCATTGCCTGTGACAAGATCAGAATTAAACGCTTGATACACAGTTTCTATGGAATATCTGTTGGTTTTGCACCCCAAAATCCAGAAGTTATAGGTTGTCCCATTGTACAGTAGGGGCAGGGTGTGTGATGGTATCAGAACTGCTGACCCCCCATGGGAAACCACTCTTTCAGGTAGAGTGTAATATGTGTGCCCTTCACCGCCGCAGACCCCACTCACTTTCAGAGTCACTTAAGTCATCAAGTGTGTCTCCTTCAATGAGATCATTTCATACATTTATAGCACATTTAGATTCTCTGAGCACAGCCTCAATTATTTCTGTGATAAAGCAAAAATTTATGCAAAAATTAAGGTTATGTGATAAGGACTCAAACTTTTAAATAATTTCATACCATTCATGTAATAACACATCAGCATTATCTTGTCCATTTCCTCCTGTTATTATAAATTTTATTTCATAGATGCTCAATTAATATACTTATCATCCGTGTATTGCTAAACCTGTTTTAATAAACTACTGAAAGTAAGCAGAAGGAACCTCTAAAAATGCAATTAATTTAGATTAACATGTATTTCATTTTGTCTGAGTTCATCCTTTATTTTATGCTGTATGAGAATCAGTCATCATTAAATCAAGGCTTATCAGTAGGAAGCTGGAATGTGATGGAAGTAAATCTTGGAAAATTCACCTTGTGGAGTTGACCTGCAATTTCCCAGGCTTACAGTAACCATCATGGTGAGGTCTGAGGTTGCTCTGTGTCCAGTGGAGATGCAGCACAGGGTCTGGATGCCTTGGAGGTGTCTGACAGCCTCTCTCTGTGGGACCACTGAGAGTACTGGACTCTGGTAGATTCTGTTTATTGTACTTTGTCCTTCAATTACATTAAATAACTCATTTCTTTTTTCCTTTATCCTATGGTATTTCTGTTAATCACACCATTGTCAGGTTACAATAGCAGCCACATATTCTGTCTTGTGGTTTCAGTGGTAACACTTTACTTCTTTTAACATTTCCCCCTTGCTCTTGGAGTCACTCTTCATGCTTTCTGCATTTCAGTCATAGCTTATTTTCATCTGCAGTCTCACTTCTCTCTCTCTATGCACGTAGCCATGGTAACCATCACAGAATGTCTGCATTTTACAAATTGTGGTATAAATTACAGGCCATTGTGATTGTTATGTTACTGTTCTGCTGAGAGTGCAGCATTTCCACCTCTGATGAGGACTGTGACAGCTACTCATTCCCCGAAGGCTCGGGGGTGATGTGGGGCGGGAAAAGCCTGACCATACCTCGGTCTTCCCTTCGACATGTGTTGTGCTGGATGAGTTATTATTGGATGGTATTTAATAGCTGCTTTTACATTTACTGTTAATGACTAAATTCCTGATTAAGGTTCCTGACTCTATCCTAATTTTCCATTAAATATTAAATTTCACAAAACTCTTTTCAGAAATACAGCTCCACGGTTTGTGAAACACTTTGTCCAAGGTTCTATGTCAGGTGTTACAGGCAATTATTTCTAGAAGTAACAGATAAAATGTATCAAGTATGCAAACCAGTATAACAACAGAATATAATGTATTAGTCAAAGACCAATAAGGAAAAGGAAAAACACTCAAAGTATTTAAGACGTAGGGAATTTAATGCAGGGAACTGATTTCCCAGTTGTCAGAAGAAACTGATGAGGCACGCAGGGAAGATATGACAGTCTGGAGATCAGCAACATCAAAACCGAGAAGCTCCTGACTCAGCTGGAGGGGCAGGAGCAGGAGACTGTGTCAGTGAGCTCAAAGGTTGACTCAGCCTTTGGCCACTGAGTGCAAGATGAAATCCTGAAGGACTTCTGGCAGAGACTAAAAGCAAAGAAAGAACACAGTGCCAGCCTGGGACATGGAAGGAACCGCTGGGTTCTCTCTTCATCCTGAGCTCCCTCTCCCGCCCCTGCTCTCTGAGGGTCTTTCGACAAGACCAGGAGATTGGTGAATGCAGACCGCAAGCTTCATTGCCCCTTAGGATGCAGAGAGTGGGGGCAAGGAGCAGACCGAAGGCCGGGGGCCCACGCAGAGGAGGGAGGCTGCTCCTGTCCCCTCACTGGCTGTACTTTGCATTTGAGCACAGGGCACAGACAGCTGGGTCTTTGGGGACCGGAGCAAAAGTACACAGAGATATGTTTGGAACTGACAGTCGCAGATGCGTACATGCTTAGATGATAGGGGAAGTGATTTACGGAAGAAAGCAGAGCCCTCAAATTTCCTACTTTACTATTACTGAAAACTATTGAGTCTGGGATCTAGCAAATCTGATGGCGTATTTTCGAATCTGTTTTCCCCTATTGTTTGGCCTCATTCATTTCTTTCACATTTTCCTTAATGAGGGTATTGTCCCCAGCTTACACGTGATGCTGTACATTGTACCTTTGCCCATGACATTCTGCGGTGATTTAATCTTCTGCTGTGGGTTCTGTTATCACAGCTGTACAGATGTTTCTCCAAATGCACCTTCTTGGTTCTGAATTCACACTTTTGTTTCCATGAGAGATATCTCTAGTTAAATAATCTTATTGTTGGGATATTCTGCCCACATTTTCTGGTCTGTCCTTTTTGTACTAGGATTCTAATACAGGGACACTGAGCCATAACCACCTGCATTTTTTTTTTTTTTTTTGAAATTTTGGGACAGGGCCTCACCAAATTGCATCAGCAGGACTACAGTTTGCACCCTCCTGCCTCAGCCGTCCTCAGTGCTCAGATGAGAAGAACACACCACCTCTGCTGTCATCACAAACATATAATTCATATGAGGAGTGACACATTCAACCGTTAAGTGAACAGATTTAGTGAATAAAGTACATACAGAGGTGTGGGCAGGATTAAGGGAATGAACAAAGGTTGGTGATAGATCTGGGAAACATTACCACCCCTAGAGCTAAGTTTCCAGGTGAAGGAGTGGTCCTAGGCCCTAGGAAAAACTGAATCTGCAAACAAAGGGCTTCTGGGGGAGCCTCCACCAGGGGTAGCAGACTGCAGTGCAAGAGCAGGGAGCAGGGGAGAAACACGTGGGCTGCATGGCCTGCTGCCCGCTCCACAGGGCCTCACGTTGGCTAAGCCTGCGGGGTCAGGGTTGAGATAGCAAGGGCGGACAGGTTGGGTCACCTGTGATTGTGCTGCCCTCCCAGGTCAGCACAGGCCGTGGGGAGCAGGTAGCAGGTGCAGAGGAAGAAATGAAGATTGTAATGGTGAAACCCCAGCCCATTCTCTTCCCCAAGTGGACCTCCTTGTCAGATTTCCCTAATGTTACTCAAAAGGTTCACACCACTCTCCCTTTACACTTCTGGAAGTGCCTTGAACCTGCCTGAATGGTTGATGAGCAACATGGAAGGAAAAGAAGACAAAAAAGAACACTTTTATGACAGTTCAGAAGAAATGAAGCCCTGGACCCAGTCTGGATGATACCACGCTGAGGGTAACATCATGAGCTTCTGCTTGGGTGTGAGGTCTCTGGCAGTAAGCAAGAGAAGAAAACACTCGAAGAGGCCTGGTCCTGTCAGGCTTGGAAAAGTGCTTATTTCTGCGATCAGTGGCAGAGAATTGCATTTAAGCCATAGGGCTTCTTGTTGGGTGCGGCCCGTGTTCTCTGAGGCACAGGAAAGTTGTCCTCCCACGTGGACCTAACTGGTTTCCAAGTTAGAGATGGTCAGCAGTAACAAGAGGTGGACAAAGATGTCAGCTTATACAGTCCTTTGGGACAAACACCACACACACACAAATGCATTTTCTCTTTCCCTAGAATCGCTACTGTGTGGCTCTCAGCTTTGACCTCCTTTATCAGCTTAGACACTGCTCTTTCTTCATGAGGGACCACAGATTCATGGAGATGTAAAGTGAGGGAGAAGCCACAGTCATTTCCTAAGCTCACACCTTGATCTACCAGTATTGTTCTTTATATCTGACTGTGTGAGATTCTAGTAAGTTGCTGATACTTGGAAAAAAGCGTAATTTTCTGAGAACCTAGAGATCTGTACATATTAGTGAAAGTTTTCATAGATGCAGAATGAGAAATAGCTTTCTTTTTATGCTGTTTTAGGGTGATGTTCTACTAACTGGAATTTGCTCCAGAGAGTTTCATTGATTGCATCATCTATAAAATTCTCTGTGGTTTAATATGTCAATTGCTTTAGAATCACAAGGTGCTAAAACATACTTTTTCTTGAAAAAAAAAAAGGATAAAGGAGTTAACTTTGTGTGCAGTGTTTTTATGGGCAGTAGAACTGTGGAATTTTTGAAGATTAAAATAATGTATTTATGCCATTATGCTTCTACAAGTTTACACTTTGTATAAAAATGAACTGACTGGCTATTTTTAAAATGTATATTGAGCATTAAAAACTTTTCTTTTTTATTGAAGTAACATAAATGCAGAAAAGTATGCAAAACAGAGTTCAGCTCAGGGAATACTAATATTAAGCACCAAAGCTGCCCCTTCCAGATCGAGGATGGAATGTGGGTGATAATCTAGCCAGCTCTCACTTCCCTAGTCACCCCTCCAAGTCATGAGTTTGCTGTCCTGCTCTAAGACAGTCACCATCTTCACATCCCAGCCAAGACTGCTGAGTGTGCTCTAAACTCTGGATAAGAAGAATCATGCCACATATGTGCTCATGCATCTGGCTTCTTTTATGAATCGTTGTATTGTTGAATATGTAAATAAAAAGTTCCGGTGGTCATGATCATTGAGTTGCTTCCAGTGCTTGGTTATCAGGGAAATGTTGCTGTGCATGTTCTCAAACTTGTCCTCTGGCAATTCATGTGTGCACGTTTATGTTGGAAGCACACCTAGGAGTACAACTGCTGGGTGAGGGTGAAGGCGCACGTCCAACTTTAGCACAAAGCACTGAAGTGTGTTCCAGAGGTGAAAGGAATTTAACACCGCAGTAGTATAGTACATGAAAGAACCACTGTTTTATGCTGTTGCATAAAACCATTTGTTTTATGACCTTTACTCTCCCACTAGGTATATGATGGTTTCAATTGGCTAGTTTTTGCTTCCTAAAGAGTCCTGTTGCCTATTGCTACCTGTGCTGGCCAATTGTACATTCTGTTTTGTGAAATGTCTGGTCAAATCTTTTTCTTTTTTAAGTAGATTCTTTTCTTTTTTTTTTTTTTTGGTATCTGGAATGAAACTCAGGACATTGTGCTTGCCAGGCAGGCACTGTCCCACTGAGCTGTGCTTTAGACCACTTTAAGTAGATTTTTAAATTTTAAAACATAATGTTCTATAGTTTTCACAGAGAAATGGTGCACACTTCACATTAGAGTAGTGCACATTGTTATTTTGAAACAATTATGAGTAATTTTTGTATAAACTTTTATTGTGGTTTATAGACATGATTGTTATATAATGATCTTTTAAACCCACTTATTAATTCTAATAATCTATTATGTAGTTTTGAGGAAATATTTCTATAAACAAATTGCTGGGAAATAATGACAAGTTCATATTTCTGTTTTTATTATCTATAATTTTATTAATTTTATCACTATGGGATTGGCTGGGATCATCAGTGAGATTTTGACACTAGTGGCAATATAAGACATTCTCATCTCATTTCCAACCCAAGAGGCAAATTTGTTACTATTTTACCAAAAAGTATAGGTTCTTTTCTAGATGTCATCTATCACATTTAACAATATTACCTTGTATGACTGTTTCTGCAGATAGGTTTTATCTTGAGAAACGTTAGTTTTACTTACTGCTTCTATTGCAATGACTACTATGATTCTATAATATTCTTCTTTTATTTTTTTAATGGGCTTAATTAAATTGTGTAGTTCTTGGGCATTAAATCAGTTTTTCATTCTAGAAGTAAATATAAATTGGTCATGATGTATTACCTTTTTGTATATTATGTCAATTTAGTTTTTAAATATTAATTCAGAAATCCTTGGCTGTAGGTTTATGGTTGTTATGGCCATCATTTGACTTTGCAGATTTCTCTTACATATCTTTATTTTTTCTGATTCATATTTTCTTTTGTGTGTGTGTTTATACTGCTATTCTTTTGTTAACTTTTTGATATTTAAACTATTTCTTTTTAGCATTGCTTATTTTTAGTGTATGTGATTATTTGGTCTCCAGACTCTAGTTTTCTTTAACTTACATAATCACACTGGGAAACAAGAGCTAGAGAGGAATCACTTGTTTTCTAGCCTAATTCTTTTTCTGTGGGACTCCACAAAATTATTGTTTTAAGCAATGAATATTAATTTAGATTACACATATGTTCATTATTTTTATTGTTCTTCAGGGTTTTTTTAAATTTGTGAGTTGATTTTCAATTATTTTCATTCTGCCTAGAGATTCTTTAATATTCATATATTGTGAATCTACTAGGAATGAATTCTCTCCATTCTTCCTTGCCTGAAAAATGTTGTGTTTCTGTTTTGTTTTGTTTTATTTTGCTTTACCTCAGCTTTGTCACTGAGGGATATTCGTATTGGCTGTTGAATTTTAGGCTGGCGGTTTTCTTCCAACCTTTTGAAAACACAATGCATTTTCTTCTGACCTTGTTTTGCAGAGCCTGTTATTAAACTGTTGTCCTCCCAGTGATTTTCTTTCTTTCTCTGTGTCCAAAGTTTTGCCTTTGCCTTTGGTTTTTAGTTTCTATTTGCACTTGCTGACTCATACATAAAGTTAATCACTTGTGTCAACTTGTTTTTACTAGATAAGTTTTAAATCTTTCTATAATTAGCCATTTACTCCATTTGGAGTTATTAAAATTGTTTATATTTTGTAAAGAGAAAACGAATTAGCTGGTTATTATTATTTAATGATTTCTGAGTTCTAATTATTTTATCAGCATGCTGTGTGCCCTAATTATCTTTGAAGTTAGTAGATGTGGCGGTAAACACAGAACAGACTGATGCATTTCAGGCTGAGTCCACCACTTCAGGATTCGCTTTCTACTCCTACCACAGTTTTTCCTTCTTGTTGATTCAGTCTTTGATTATCACTCGCAAGTATCAAGAGACATATCCATCAATGCCCAGTAGTAACTTCTTTCCTTCTAGCTAGTAGGATTTAAAAATATTCTCCTGCTGTTTCACTACAGAGGTAGAGAGGTCAGGCTTTTCCATAAGCTTCCATGGCCAGGTGCAAGTGACCTATCTCATAGACCTAGCAGTAGAGGAACATCACGGGTAGATGAATGAAGCCTACAAACAGAGACAGCAGAGCCCCAGATGCTGTGGAGAACCACATCTGACAAAGCCCAGAGAATGTTCACTTCTCTTCTGTTCCCTCTGCAGAGGCATATGGAGGAGCTGATGGGTTTGAGTCCCACAGGAGTCAAGGAACAGAGTTGCTGCTGGTGGTAAATTAACAAGACTGCAAAGAAACCAGGCAGCCAAAAAGTACGTAAGCATCAAGTCAGCAGTCGGGATCGTAAATGTGCTATCAAACATGAGCGGAGAGGGCATGTAGGGGAATCTTTTCGAAGGAAACAGAGCAAGGCAGAGAAAGAAGAGAACAGCCCTGGGATGGGAACAACAGCCAACCGAAATAAAATGATCTAAACAGCAGTAGCAAAGTATCTGGTGCAACATAATAAGTTATTATAGAAAACACACACACCTGTGTGTGTTCTTGACACCACAAATATTTCCTTTGGATCTTACCCCTATGCTAAAGGGTAATTGGCCTTCCTTGTATCTGTCTTGACCTCTAAACTTTACCTTGCCTTCACATTTCTACAGATCTTTAAACTTTTTATCAGAGGAAAGATTTCTTTGAAGCACACACACACACACACACACACACACACACACACACGCACGCACTGTAGAGTGTCAGGTGAGAATGCCTTCAACTCTCTGCTCATACTTTTGTTGTTCACTGTAATAACTTCTGTTCTCCCTTGGCTACATTTTTTACCTCGTTTTTACTTGTTTTTCTGATATTCTAATCTACCATTTGATGATTTTTTCCCCTTTACTGTTGGCAGTTTTCACTATACTAACTTTTCATCTTTAGCCTGTAAGAGAGTTTAAATATCACCCATCTTAGAAGGAAGATTTCCTGGGCCATCTTTCTCTCTTTAGCTCTCGTCTTTCATCCTCCCTCCTCCCAGTCTTCCTGGAAAGAGGCAGGGTGTGCCAGCTCAAATGCGTCCCTTCATCTACTCTAGCTTGTCAATCCTCACTCCACTGACCATGTTGTCAAAGTCACGCTGAGCATGGTCGGAGGCTTTAACCAGCACATCAATCTCATCATTCTCCTTCAAAGGCTTGAAAGGGGAGCTGGCTTACATCGCCTCTTCTTCAGAGTCTGTCTTATTTAATTAATGTTTACCAGGAGTAGGCTGAATGGGGAAAGTAGTTTACTGCATCAGCCCTGGGGTTCAGACTGGCCAGTGAAGGGAGGAAGAACAACGAGCCACAAAAGCGCTGAAGATAATAATGTTTGGGGAGCCAGGAACTGGTTCCAGAAGTTGGGATGTGTTGACCTGGCAGACCATGGAAAGAGAGAAGGATGATATTGATTTACATATTTATCAAAACCTGTTCTGAGTGATGACAAATCATAGACTGTGGCCATAGGGAGAAGGTGCAGTGTTTTATTTTAAACAAAGGTGAGATTATGTGCTTGAGGGCTGACTGGCGGAACAGGAGGGGCTCTGGCATTGGCAGAAAACCATCAGATGTTTAGATAAGAGAACAGCACATGAAAGGAATGGACAAACCATATACCAATCTAGGCTGAAAACAGTGGTGAGGGAAGATTTTTGACTGCAACTGGGGGTTTGTCATGATTCTCTCTGTTGCTTTTGATATCATGAAGTCTCTTCATTCTGAGATTTCTCTTGCATTGATAGCTGTTACTCCAAATTCTTGCACATGGATGCTTCATGTAGTCTACTGGACACTGCACAGACCCTCTTCCATATGTGCTTATAATTTCTCCCCACATAGAGATAGAAATCTTTCCTTTTCCTGGAATGTTTTATTTTATTGGTCTCTTTTTAAGAAAAAAATGTTTAATATGTGCCTGGAACAGTGTATTGATCATCATATTTTTCTTTAAGTGCTCAATTAGTTAATTAAAGGCCATATTCTAAATATTTAATCCATCACAAAATCTTAAATTGATCTTACTTTTTAAGGAATAGTCTCTTGAAGATATTTAAAAAGTAAAATACAATATATGAGAACATGTTTACTGTAGGGCACTAACATCTTCACAATGTAGTGAACTTAGATAACTTTTATCAGTGATGTGAAATAAAATCTTTCTCAGATAATCATTAGTAGATGAATATTGGTTAATAAAACAACAGAAAAACATTTAAAATTTCACATTCATAAATTTTGTGTGAATTTTTATTAAAAATTAAAAATATTCAAAAAATTTCAAATATTGGGAAGACGAGTTTTTTAAAGAATCCGAACCTATGAAACAGCTGCATATGTTTGTGGATGGAGCATTTAGGGGTATCTTCTGTTTCTGAGACAAAAGAAAAAGAAATCTGTTAGCTCAGCAGGAGGGCTGTTTTGCAACTTGAAAAAGGCTTTGATTTTCTTTTTTATTCATTTTTATTTGGGAAGCAGCTGAAAGGCTGTAGTAGAGGAAATTGTGGAACCAGAGAAAGTCAAGTTTGTAAAAACAGATGAGAAACACAGTCAGGTGGGAGCCAGGCTCAAGGACGTTTCCAGCAGGGTGAATGTGCACATAGTGAGAGGCCTGCCTGGTTGGGACTGTCCTGGGAGCTGTGTCTGGAAGCTCTGCACAGGAGACAGCAGAGTCTGAGAAAACTGCAGCCTCAGGCTTAAAAGAAATTGGTAGGAAGCCCATAGCAACGTGCCTTTCCCTCCAGCACTTAGGACACAAAGCATGCAGAGACCACTTTCTACACTGACCGTATTTCCATTTTATGTTTTTAAAAATGCTTTGTTTGGAGTATATGAAAAATAAAGACTGATTTTTAAATCCTCAGGGAGAAAATTGCCTCAGAAAGTCCATTCCGTTCTTGAAGACTTATTATTATGGGCCCAAACGGGAAAATGCCAGCAAGCTCTGCAACAATAAAGTGAAGGTCAGCCGGCCTGGAACCGACTGAGCTGGTGGAACTGCTCTCCAAGTGAAAGCAGTTTTGATTTTTTAAAAAATGAAAATGCTAAAGAAAACAATTTATTCATATGAGGTTCATTTGACTTTTCTTTGAAAAATGTATTTTAGTTTTGCTGCTTGCTCCAGGAAGCCTGGGAAAAAAATCACTGTGTGAGTTGCTATTTGCATTTTATAGGTTGATTGACTTACTAATAGCCATATCTTACTCCAGGGCAGAGAAAGAAGAAAGAAATAAGCATGCCTCCCCCGTGTGTGCGTGTGCGTTTGCATGTGGATGCGTGTGCCCATGTGCACACACTTGTGTGGCACTGCTTGTTAAAAGACACCTTTGCAAAAGTAAAAACTCAGCTCTGTTAAAAAGAGATTATGAGATTATGTCTGGACTTCTTTTAATAATTTATAAAAAATGAGTCTATGCCGAGAGCACACAGCTATAGTTCTTATGCATAAAACATAATTTTGTTAGAAACTCAGATGTAGTAGTTAAAAAAAATTACTCACTTTCTTGGACTATGTTAAGATGATGAACATTTCACTCTAAATAAGAATGTTGATCATCAGTTTTCATTTATTGTGCGATGTTTCTGGTGATGCACTGTGTGTGGGAAGGCCTCTGCAGCCACCAATCACGTGCTAGGTGTTTTGTGTGATCACGTGGCCTCGGGCACCCTTGCTCTACTGAGCTTGCTGGCGGGAGGGCGAGGGTGCAGATGGTACCGTCAGGCCGGAAAGGTGGGCCACAGTGCAACACGGAGCAGACCAGTAAGCAGTCAAAGTTCCTAGTTCTCAGAACCCTCACTTTTCTTTCCCTTTTAAGGCCTCTTCATGTTTACCTCTGTCCACACAGTGCATTCAAGTGTAATACTGAAACCATTTGACACCTCACAGAAGAAAACTGAAATAGGAAAAAATTCCAATTAAGGTGTTTACAATTGAATCTGGCACCATCAAAAGCACACATTCGGTAGGCATATGTCAGGAAAATGTTTTAAACTGGCTATTTTTTTGGTGTCTGAGAATCATCCACAGTTCAGTTATTGGCTCAGCAAAATGAATTTGCCTTCAATTTCATAACTTTATGGTCTCTATGCTTTATCAAAGCCAGGGCTCCATGAATCACCTTCTAAAGCATTCATATATGCTCGTTCATTTATACATGTTTCCTTTGCATGTTTCACACTTAGCCCTGCGCTATTGCACTTTAATGAGAACTTTATAAACCACTGTGTCACTTGTAGCTGTTGTGCTTTTAGCAAGTAGTACCAAAACCGTGAAAGTGCTTCTTTGATTCTTATCATTGGCCCATTGGTTTTAGGTACTCTTCTTTGAGGCATATTCCCCTCAGTAGTACTAACCTGCTGATGTGTCTGTGTCTGTATCTGGGTGCATTTATTTTGGTTCATATTTTCATTTTTTCTCCAAGGACCATTTTTCTGAAGGACTTAGGTAGAAAGCCAACTGAAAAAGCAGCTACCAAACTAATGTAAAAGTGATACTGTCGGCTATTGTAACTAACCAATGACCCCCTCGGCCTGGCCTTCCAAGATGTCTACCTAGTACATCTTTGGTCCTGGTACAAACTCCAAGTGCAGAAAGCTCCTTGGACAAAATGAACAGCTAGACTCAGTGTGTGTCTGAATGTCAGTGTCCTCTGGTCTTGAGCGTGGAGTGTGTTCACATATCCTCAGGATCTGTGAAGGGTGCCTGGCCTAGGTGAAATACACATGAGCCCCACACATGCATGTGGTCTCAGTTATACGTGCATACAGTGTGGGGATAATCAGCATTTCAGAACACTAGGTCTTGGAGTGATCATCTAATGCATTGTCCAAGCAGATGGCTCAAACAAACAAGGAGGATGCTGCTAGCAATCACGCCAGAGTAACAGGTGTGTGCATTGAAATGTGCGGTTCCTTTGGACTCTGACAAAAGTCCCCTCCTTCTCTCCCTCTCTCCTCCCTTCCTCCTTCCATTCCTCTGCCTTCCTCTCTTCCCTCATTTACAGCTTCATCCCCAGCCATGGGTTCCCTGGTGAGCATTTAGGGTCTGGAATATTATATCTCTATCTTTTCTGAAAGAAAAAAAATGATTGCTGATTTCTCCGTTTTACATTCTTACTGAGATGATTAAATTCTGTATCCTTGCAACAGTAAACTGTATTCGTACTAGCTTTCTTCTCTGTCAATATAAGTCTGGCAATGATATCTTAAAAAACAGAGATCATGTAGATATAATATATATATAGGTTGTGCTTAAATAAAAATAATTCTAGCTTTCTGTAAATTGCTTAACCTACTCTGCCTTAGTTCATTTGTTTGTAAAATTGGATGATAAATAGTACGGATCTTACAGAGTTCTTGTGATAACTGCTGGAATCAAAGCATCTCAAGGGCTTTAAACAGTGCCTCGTATACAGTATGCTCACAGTCATAGAAGCAACAAGGATTCTTATCCATTTCTCCCTGTCCCACCCAACCCATTCTTTCCTTGGATCAACTTAGGAGGCCTTGCCTATAGAGGATGCTTGCTTTTTGAGATCCTCCAGCCTTCTCACTGATGTCAGCACTCTCTTGAGTACACAGTCTTCTTTCATGTTTAACTAATTATCATCGAGGGATGTTGCTTTTGTACCTTCTCATGGGGTGACCTCATGAGCAGTATAAACTTACTGAAGTGGGCAAGAAAATGCCTACACTCTCTATAGTTAGCTATCTATGTCTCTGCAGCTGATGGTCAGATCATTTTCCTTCTTGTCTCTTCCTACAGGAAACAGAAGAGAAAGAAAGCACACAGGGTGTGCTGGTCCAGCAGCAGGACTGGTGCACAGAAGGACCACAGCATGCTGAATTTGCTGCATTTTAAAGTCCACTGCATCTGTCTTACAGACAGACCTAATACTTTCCATCATATCTTCCTTTCACTAGAGGTAATTACATGGCTTGTGATAATATAAGGCAGATTTTGATGAGGTTGACACATTTTCCCATGGCAATGTATTGCTAGCAAAATTTATACCTGATATCTTTATCTACTGGCTCAACTTTTCTTTTGTCAGAGATGAAGTGAGCTTAAGCCAAAAAGCTCAGTGGCATTATAACCGTAATATTTATATTTCATAACATATGTGCACAATAACATTTGAAATGGAGTGCAGTTGCACTAAAATTTTCTTCTGAAATATTTGGTTTTATGTGCAGTTAGAAAATAGAAGTTCAATCAGTAAAACCACGTTGTGTGATCATTTACTATGTATTAGACACTGAGCTGAAACCTGGAGTGGGTCAAATGATGAATGACACGAGGCCTCAGTTGTTGGCATGGTAAGTTGAAGATGCCTACTAAACCCTCATTTGGAGGTATCAGGTAGGTAGTTAGATAAACTAGCCCAAAAGTTGCATAAGAGGTTAAGACCGAAGATCTAAATGTGGTGGAGACATTTAAAGCCTTAAGATCTGTTGAGATCACCAAGGGCTAGAGTCCAGATTGCAAAGAGAAAATATCTATTTTGTAGAACCTCTATACTTAATTGAAAGAGCAAAAGAAAAGATAGAAGACAAGGAGATAGATCTTGTGCAAATGGGAAGGGGACCTAGAGATGGACCACAGAGAAGGAAGGAAGGAGGGGTAGGGGAGTAAAAAGTGTTCAGATCTGTTCTGTACAGGCACCAACTCCCCAAGATGAAGGCAATGATGATGTACTGTAAACATGTGCTAATTAAACAGAAACCCTAGTTTTGGACTCCGGAGGACTGTGATGTTGGATCTGAGATTCTTTTGTTGCTAAAGGGATGAGACTTCTTGCTAATGGTCATGTGAAGTCTCAGTGCAAATCTAATTACATTTTAAATGCATAAGTCTATAATTTATTTTAAAACATTTTAACAAATGTAACATAGTCACCTGTTTTGTCTTTTTGAAATTCATTTTTATTTGGAAAAAAATTAATTGAGAGATTGTACTTGTGTTTGTATCACTTTGATGTATGCCCTGAGGGGTTAGTTACTTTTAAACCAAAGTGATCAGAAATAAATGCTCACTTTAGAGCAATTATCTCTTGAAAGGTCATCTATAAAAGTGGCTCAGTTATCTGCATTTCCCACCAGTTCTGACAAAAGTGTGCCCTCTGGCTGATGGAGAACTGGGACTTCCCTCAAATAGGATTCTTTAGGGAAATGAACAGGGTTCAAGTCTATGGACTCACTTAAAATACACAAACAACCAAGCTCTTTATGAATTAGATAAAATAATTGAGTGGTTCAAATAACTGACACCTTTCAAAAATGTACCCTGGGCTTAAGATTTGCATCTGGTTCTGTGTTCTGAAATGCATATACATCTTGGCATGTACATTCTGACAATTGACTGGTAGTGTAGTTGTGTCTTTTTTTTTTTTTTTTTTTTGTGGTACCGGGGATCGAATTCAGGACCCTGCGCTTGCTAGGCAAGCGCTTATTCCACTGAGCTATATCCCCAGCCCCTATAGTTGTGTCTTGTTGCTAGAATTATTGTTGCAACTACCTTGGCTAAAAATTTCATGTAAGGTAACTTTTAGAGTTCTGAAAGGACAAGGGAGCTAGGATTTCATCCAGTTACTAGGTAGCTTGTATAACATTTTCTGTTTGCTTGGTAAGAAATATTTGTGAAGAAAGTAGTCAGATGCTGGTTTCTATCATAACATAGGATGTGATAGTAAGGTGTGTGTGTGTGTGTGTGTGTGTGTGTGTGTGTGTATGTGTGACTGTGAGCCTTCAGCAACATTTATCTATGGGAGACTGTGCTGATAATTACCAAAATAACTTAATAATTATGGTGACAATATGCAATTAATGTAGATTGTGCATAATATTACATTACTTGAATATCTAGTATGTAGAGTGATTCAAAGTGGTAAGAAGCAGGAAATACTGAAAATATCTCTCATGTAGGGTGTAGGAGAAAGTGATTGAAAACAAACTTGCTTTCCAGTCCAGGAATCCTCTCCAAAAAGCCACTAGAAAAGGAAAGCACTATTTAAAATACATGTAACTTCCCACTCCCTTTCAAATGGCTTTACTGAGGCACAAATAAACAAATGTACTATTGTATAACTACTAATATAAAAAGTGATACACATAGTCATGAATGGCTAAATTATTGCAAAGACAAGAATCTCATTCTTCTGATACAACTGTGTTAGCTTTCCATCACGCGATGAAATAAAGACAAAAAGGTTTTTTTGCTCATCATTACAAAGGTTTAAGTCTGTGTCCCTTGATTACCTTCCTTTGAGCTCTTGGAGAGTCAGAACATCTGGGTGAGGAGCCCAAGATACTCACCTGTAGGAGACTGGAAAGGAGAGGGGGACAGAGGGGAAAGGAGAAAGTGAGGGGAAGGAGAGAGGGTCCAAGGTCCCAGTGCACAGTTCCAGGACACCACCCCACCTTGCTCCAACTATGCCCCACCTCCAGTAGTCTCCACTGTAAAAATCAGTAAAATCAGTACAGTTTCATGGAGCTTAATTAGGGGATGGTATGCTCATACTGGTGGGAAGGAAAATGGCATGGGCATTGAATATGCTGGGCTGGAGAACTCATTATGTTGCTCTGGTCTAGGGTGCCTCCCAGTGGGTCTTCCAGAGCAGGAGTGACCGCAGACTGGAGGAAGGCACCTCCCAAAGTCAGGCCCTGCCCTTCTGCTGGCACAGAGTAGGAAGTAAGGGATGTTGTTCACAGGCACTTGAGAAAGAAATTCCTAAGTCATAAAGCTGACAAAAGGTCTATTTAGTTCCCAAGAGGATTTATATAAATGTCAAAGAAAGGAGAAAGTACTTAAGATTACAAGTTATCTAAAGCAAATGCTGAAAAAGGACAGAGAAAATAATTCTTCCCTTCTTTTCAATAGGGAAAATTAAGCTGCTTATTTTAAATTTGCATTTGTCCTTCCAAAAGCAAGAAATAAAAACCTTCTTTGAAAAGCAGTTGAATGCTGCATATTTCATAAAAGTGCTCTTTGCTTATGGGAGTGGGAGTTATGCAAGACTTCAGGGAGGAGATGAATGTAAGGACTTGAAAGATGGTTACAATTGAGAAATGTGCAGTTCAGGAAAAAGCCCCTTGCAGCGGGGATGAAGATAGCTGGTCTTGCTTTTCTTTAGGGAGAATCTGATGTATGTACATTGGGTGGCTTGGGGCTCTTTTTGTTCTTGTCTGTGACCAGGACACCGAGGCAGAAAGGAGTGCCAGGTCCCTGGGGGAGTGGGGAGATGAACTGGGGGAGTCTCAGAGGGAGACTGAGGAAGGGCTTAGCGTGGAGCGAAGCCTGGATCTCTGTGAGAGTAGCAAGGAACAGTAGGTCCAGATGCGAAACGAGAGGCGGGGCTTGTAGAAGTTCATGAGGTGTGGTCATGGTGAGCAGAGCCGGTCTGTTTGTAGGAAAAGGATGCACCTTGAAGACCAGAATGCTAAGTGAAGCAAATCAGATACACGAGTTTAAATATTGCATCACTTCTATTATGTGAGAAACTCAAAGTGTAACTGATTTAAAAAGTTAAAGACAGACAGTGGGGAACAGAGAGATTGATCTTCCACAAGTGATTGAAGGCTCTAGAAAAGGAAAAAGGGAGAGGAAGGAAAAGGGAAGAGAATAACAAAGAATTAAGATATGTTAAGTACATAAACCTATTCTCTAAGATGAATGCGAACATTGCATACTGTAAAATATACTAATAAAGAAAAATATTTTTTATAACTAGGCAGAAATGAGTATTTGATCGACAGTGGCATGTAATCTCTGGGGGAAAGACAGGACGTTATTTTGAATGGAATGCTATGTAGGATTTATTAATGGAGTTGGTTTATCTAGCCTATTCCAGAATACAAAATGATATATCAGAGGTAACAAAGGGCATGGTGTAAAGGATAAATGAAAATTTTAAAATGATCTGGCACAAGAGGTACAAATTCCAAGAGCACAAGATGAACTGTTACTGATATAACACAGCCATGAGTTTTTCTGAGCTATGTAATAATTTCAAAAGGTACAGTTAGGTGTTTGATTCTGTTAAAAGTAAAAGAACCTTACCAGAGGAAGTAATAGTTTAGTCTAATGGAAGTCTTTTATATGCAGTTCTACACCAAAGACTAAACAATGTCCTCAGCAATGGTCAGTCAGCTAAAGCAGTGAAACTCGAGCCGGTGAATACTTCTGATGGGCTGGTAGGATGTATGCATAAATAGAAGAGATTGGGAAGACAGATTATGTTTTGAGCATGGAGGTGATGATTAACAGGGTTAGTAGGGCATTTCAACCTCCTTCAACTGGCACTGGGAAGCTGTAAAAAGATTTGGGTAGAGTGAGTGAAATGACATCATCTTTGGGAAGATGGATGAGAAAATTGTGTTCTAGACCAATTAGAAAGAGCAGGGAACGGAAAGCAAGGACCTATGTGAAGACTTTGCCATAATCTGGATGTGAGATAGGAAGGTCTATGAGAGTGCATTGGTGTAAGGAAAGGGAACAGTGGGAAGAGTTGTTGAGGGAGAATCCTCAGAACCATGGCATGTACAGAGGAAATAATGGTCACATGTTTTTTTTTGAACAAGGAGAAAGCGGAAGTACTCCTTCAGATTAGCAGGGGTAATGAACGTCAAGAGACAGATTCTGTGGAGGATTTCATATTAGTTTTGGACATAATTTTGAGGTGTCAGCTGGTGACATTAGGGAACAGACATTCAGTAAGGACTTGGAAATGCAGACCCGAAGCTCAGGAAAATTAGGCTGTCTAGGTATCTGGTCGCACAGTTATTATGGTAGTGTTGACAGTGGAACTCATTGTATCAGGTTTTAAACATTATGTTAGAGTTTCTGGACAATGTAATTAATAAAAAGTCTACATATCAGACCCTAAATTTAGTGTTTGGAAAATACATTTTTTTCCTTACAAGTCTCTAAATTATTATGGTTTATTGTGAATGCTAATTAATATTATTGAAAAGTGAAGCACACATTGTTTTGTGGGGCAGGAGAAGGTGCTTATCTGTAGAAGGGCACAGTGAGCTCCGAGCGTGCTTACAGTCTTGAAACAGGAACATCCTTGAGTGCTGTCACAGGAGCTAATCTTTAATGGTGTCACCAAGTAGCACTGTGAAAAGATATCTCTGTGCCTTACGAACCTATTTTTCTGTTCATACTCCATACTTAAAAAAAGATTCTTTCAGATAAAAGGAGTAGAATCCATATTGCCATTCCAGGCACACAATTGTGTCAAAGACAACTGGTCCCTGCCGAGTACTTGTAAATCATTGCTATGTTGCATGGAGCTCAGCAGAAGCAAGTGCAGGTTCATGGCTCGTGACAGCAGGCACTGTTTTTAAGAATATATACACCCCTCACAGCACACACATTCTTACAGGGAACCTGGCTTTAAACCATTTGTACACCTGCTGCTGGGTCGAAGTTTCATAAGGAGTAGAGCAGATCCCTTGCTGTGATCTTTTGATAGTTAGCCCTGCATGCAAGGGTTTGTAAAAAAAAAAAAAAAGAATCAAACAAAAAAAGAAGAAAAAAGAATACATACAAGAGACAGTTTATTGAATTGCAGGTGCCAAAATTTATCCCACCCGACTGTCTTGTTGGTTATCCAAAGTACAGCTCATGCAGAACTCTTACAGGTCTTCCTGTACATGACAGGGGGCCTCAGCGATCACTCATCGTCTAGTTTGCTGTTCCTGGTGGTTGAGCCTTTGCCAGGAATGACGTTTTCATTTCTTTGATAAGATCATTAGCCAAGATGTGTCCTTCAGCTGGACCTCGTTCTGGATCTTTCTTTGTATGTTATCGCAGCCTCATTTGTCTGATGCTCCCCAACCTTGACCATCTATTTAGTTCACTCAACTCTTGTAGTTTTCTTTTAGTTGTAATGAGGGCAGGGAACTGTTCTTGCCACAAGGACTTGGTAGACTTGAGACCAGGGAGGAAAATTGCTGGGGGAGACATTGGAGCTGGAGAAGGATGTCAAGAAGGGTGAGCCTGTGCCTGTGTGGACTTGGCGTATCACATCTCTATTTCTTTAAATTTGGGCTGGACTGTAACTAGCTGCTGAAGGCCTTGAAATCTGAGTTCTCAGATCAAAATCAAAGTGACAGGAGTATCTGATAGGCTGTTTCAACTCAAGGCCAGGAAGACAACTGGCTGTACGTGAGATGGCTAGGAAATAAACCTGTTTTGATATTATTTGAAGCTAGAGACTCATGGCCTATGTTAAACTATGCCTTAGGTTGCTCAAGTCAGAGGGTAAACAAAAGGTTGCTACTGTAACTCTTAGTCTTCCTTTCTTTCTTCCTTTCCCTTCCTTTGCTTCTTTCTTTTTTCTTTCTCTTTTTCTTTCTTTCTTTCTTTCTTTCTTTCTTTCTTTCTTTCTTTCTTTCTTGCTTGCTTGCTTTCTTGCTTGCTTTCTTGCTTTCTTGCTTTCTCTGTTCTTTTTGTACTAGGAGCTAAACCTAGGGGCTTCATGTATGGATAAATCCTCAGCTCTTTTTATTTTATATTTTAATACAGGGTCTTACTAAGTCACTAAATTTCCCAGGCTGACCTGAATTCATAGTCCTTCTGTATTTGCTTCCCTCAGTGCTAAAAATGTAGGCACGAACCACCATGTCTGGCAGCTACCAGAACTCTCTTAATTTTTAATAGTTGTAAATAATTTCATGTGAATATGCAATAAAATCTATACATTCCTCATTTATTATTATTCTATTATTGTAAAAAATAAACTCCAAAACCTCAGTCCTTCCCAAACCAGAGGTAGAAACCACTGTAAGTCCTGTAAGAGGTCAATATTTGAATTTGGGGGTTTGGTTTCACCATTACATACATATTGTCATGTCTAAAAGTAGGTATGTTATGGTTGATACATTGTGTCAACTTGGGGAATCTGGAGGTGTAACTGAGTGATTCAGCAGGAAGCTGGGGTGCTTACTTTGTAAACATCCTGAGCTTGTGGAAGAGGAGGGCAGGGAGATTATGTGAGAGGTTCATGCCCCCTGGGTGGGGGTAGGCTGTTTACAATGTAGGGGAGAAAAAGAGGCTGCTTGCAGACATTCCTACCTTTTGCTCTGGTTGTTTTCGCTGTGCTCTGCTGCCATGAACAGTTTGCCTTCTGCCATGTGCTACTCTGCCTCTAAACAGCCAAGTATGGACTGAAACCTCCACAAACTGTAAGCTAAATAAACCTTTCCTTTCTTCATTTTGGGTGTTGGGTATTTTGTCTCAGCAACGAGAGAAAAGTAACCAAGACAGAATTTGGTACCAGTAGAGTGGGGTTGTTGCTGTGACTATACCTGACCATGTGGTTCAAGAGCCTATGGAAATGGCTTGTGGGAAGAGTTTGGAAAGGTTCAGAAATGTTGCCTGAAAGGTATGCACTGGAATGCCTTTGGCTGTTCTGTATGGGAGATTCTGGTCAGAGTTCAGAAGACCAGAAGGCAAATGGAAATCCTGCCAGTAAGGACCAGGCTCGGGAGGTTTCTGTTGGAAAGGACTGCATTGGTTGTTGGACTCCAAATAATGTATGTTATGGCTTGGCAGAGAGTTTATCTGCATTTTACTCGTGTCCAGAGACTTTGCCTAAGACTGAAGTTAAGGGCAGCAGTGAACTGATTAAACTAGCAAAATAAATTTCCAGGCAGTCAAATATTGGGGCAGTGGCATGGCTATTGTTGGCAGCTTTTAGCCAGATCTATACTGAGAATCAAGAGCAAAGAACCCAGAAGGATGATTTTAAATGTGAGTTTAGCCAGAAAGGAAGCTCCAGTAAAACTGTGGACTGCAAAGATAAGGCTGAGGTGATCTCTATTGCTATGAAGGAACAAGAGAATGGAAAAGATGGCCTGAGGGCATCACAAGCAGCAAGTCTCCACCCTTTGCGGCCTCAACACTGTAAAGGAGAGAGACCTTGCCTTGAGAAGGAAGTTAAAGAGTGCCATGTTCCAGAGTGGCAGTGGTGGCCACACCAGGTTCCAGAATGGAGGCAGCAAAGAGAATTTGCTCCTCAGAATTGGATTCAGAGTGCCCAGTGATCCAGGCACTCGACCCCTATGGCCAAGAGAGAGGAAAGTTTGGCTACTGCTCCAGGTGCCAGCAGACCTTGGCATCATCCATGTGGCCCTGGCTTTAGGTGCAAGGAAAATGCAAGAGTTCTGAGGTTAAAGAGGCTTCCACCCAGATTTCAGAAGGCCTGGGAGGCCAGGCAGTCTTCCCCTGAGATGGAAATGTGTGAGCCTGTGAGTGTGAAGCAAAAGGTGCCTGGGAGACCTCAGAAGTTTAGAGAAGACAGGACCATGGATCATCTAAGGAAAGCTGCAAAGAGGGAGCAAAACGAGCCTAAGAGAGAAGCCGTGGGAGCTGTAACCACCAGAAGTGCCATAGGGGTGGACTCATGCAAGCCCTTTGGAGCTCACAATGTGCCACAAGTTACTTCAGATGCTGGGTGTGGAATTACAAGACACAATATTAGCCCTGCTGGATTTTGGACTTGCTTTGGTCCCAATGCTCTGTATGCCCCCTGTTTGTATCTTTTGGAATGGTAATGTTTATTTTGTGCCTTTAAATGTTAAAAGTGTTTAATTTTCATTTATATGGGGGCAAAAAGTTATGGTTCTAATATAATCGTGTCTTTGTATCTGAAAACTAGTTTAAAGAAACGTGTCTGGTAGCCATGTTGACAAGGGGTGGAATGTTATGGTTGATACATTGTGTCAACTTGGGGAGTCTGGAGGTTTGGCTGAGTGATTCAGTAGGAAGCCAGGGTGCTTACTTTGTATGTATTCTGAGCCTGTGGAAGTGGAGGGCATGGAGGTTATGTGAGAGGTACATGCCCCCTGGGTGGTGGTAGGCTGTTTACAATATAAGGAAAGAAAAGAGGCTGCTTGCAGCCATTCCTCCCTTTTGCTCTTGTTTTTGCTGTGCTCTGCTGCCATAAACACTTTGCCCTCTGCCATGTGCTACTCTGCCTCTAAGCAGCCAAATATGGACTAAAACCTCCATAAACTGTAAGCTAAATAAACCTTTCCTTTCTTCATTTTGGGTGTTGGGTATTTTGTCTCAGCAACGAAAAAAAAGTAACTAAGACAAGGTAGAACCAGAGAAGCAAGACCTCTTAGAAAACAGTCTTAGAAACAGGCTATTTCTTTCAGATTGTGCACCCTGTTTTAAGCCCACTCAAGTTCTCTTAATTGATCTATTATTTTTTGACTTTTCAGCTTTATTTTTATTGACTTCTCCATGAATATTAGAGCAAATTATGTTTATATCAGCAAAAGCAGATATTGATTATTTTCTACCAAAGGAAATTTAATTATAAGACATATGTATGGGGTACATACTAGCATTTGCCTCATTTCACTGGTTAAGAAACAGAAGGTAAATGAATAAATTTTCTCAGCCTAGGAAGCAGTTGACAGCAGATGTAAGTGCTAGTCTGATTCCATCATGTTGCCTCCTAACAGTTACTATAGTTTTAAAACCCTTTTTACCTAAGTTTTGCACCTTATTTTTTTTTTTTTTTCCAGGACCGGGGATCGAACTCAGGGCCTTAGTGCTTAGCGGGCAAGCACTTACACCACTGAGCTATACCTCCAGCCCTTGCACCTTATTTTGAAGAAAACTCTAGTTATTAATTTCCCCCGGACGCACGCCATAAACACAGCAGATCTCTGCTTTATACTTAATCTTTGTTGTCATCAGTCTTGTTTCTGTCTTGCCCCATTTCCCGTAAACTTTGAGATTTTCCTTTTATCTGTTTGTTTGCAATTTCTCCTTGTTCAGTAATGTTAGAAAAGATCAGCACATAAACAATCCTGACATCAAGTATACTTATGTATTTATTATAATGATGTGAAAAGATTTTTTATTACTTCCTAGTTTATTTTATAGTGTTTCCCACCTGGATGTGATGCTGGCAAGGAATTCCTTGAGTCCCCAGAAACAAGAAAATACCCCAAAGAAGGCGAGGATCGTGTGAACACAATGCCAAAACAATTAGCTGAACAGTGAAAATGTAGATCATGCCTTTCTTCTTTACTCCAAACCAGGTCCCAAAGTGGTTGGAATAACTTTTCCAATTAATCTGTTTGTGATTTCTCTTTGTGTAGGCAGTTCAATAGCCAAATATTATTCTCCTTTTTCATATCTCATATTAATTTAAAAAAGATTCTTTTTTTGAAGCCAGTGCCTGGCTTGTCAGAAGTTGCATTCTTTTATTTTTCTAGATTTGTAATTACCATGAAAAACAAAGCTATCACATGCAAATTACATTTAATTCCTTTGAGCCTGAACAAGCACATCTGTGTTTTACACCTGAAGAAGTTCCCGCTGGCGGTCACCCACCTAGATTTGGTCTCCAGTATTCAGGCAAATGTCCTAGGCTCCAAAGTTGTTCTAAGGAGAATTTTGGAAAGTCATGGAATTGTTTTACTTTTAATTCTCATTAAGATAAATACTACTGTTAATGCTATTGCTATAGCATATACCAATCTAGAGTAGGGTTAAAAAATGGTCAAATAGCAATGAGTGGTTAAATACTGATATAAACTTAGTGTGGGAGATAATGTTAAACAACCAAGGCTTGATAAACAATACTCCATGGAAAAGCTTTTTACCTTCACTGGTGTGTGTGTATTGTTTTGCGGTGAAAAAATGATTTAGCTGAAACACAGGTTTCTAATCCAGGTTCTGCTGCTGTCTTTGAGCCTTTTGCTTATGCCTCAGAAGGTCACAGGGGAATTGTCACGAGGTTGAGGGTGACCTGATGGCATGAGATGGGTGAGCTGCTGAGCTGTCACTGTGGATCCTGTCCCTCTGTTGCAGCTTCACTGGTTATCCTTGCTGACTAAAACACAAAAATATTAAGGGAGTTTCAAACTTTTGAAGATTTAACTACGTTTAAAAGCACAGTTTGAGTGTACTAAGGCTAAATTATAGTTTGTGGTATGAAGTGGCAACAGAGATTGTATATTGACTTTAATAATCGTTGTGACAAATGTCCTTCTCAGTATGGTACTTTAAGTCAGAAATAATGCACCTTGTCTTATGAGTAAGCCCAGAAGTGCACTGTAATTACGATTAAAATATATAAGCATGTAGCACCTTTCCATATGTTTTTCTTCTGTGATAAAGGAGCCATTTGGACTGTTACTTGTAGGAATACTGTATTTTCTTACATAATTGCCTTTGGTCTATGTTATTGGGCAAGACAAAATCTACAATGAGTTTAAAATGTAAAGATAGATTGAAACCAATAAAAATTGAGTAGGAACAAGTTACAAGGAACTGTAAGATGCTTTAAAAACATGGTAAATGTACATAATTAATCTGATATTACTTTCTGTGAGCATGTAGGGGGAAGAAATAATAAACATTTAGTGAAGAGAGGACTTTGGTTATCAATTTCTTATTCCACGTGCTCTTTAAATCTTGGAAAGACTACACAGACTCTGTCACATAGAGGTGCAGACCAAGAAGTCCTGCTAGGAGGACACCAGTGGCTGTGGTCAGCTACCTTTGAATATGTCTTGTTCAAAGTAATGACTTTGTGAGGTGCGTCTTGCCTACTGAAAATGAAAAACCTTAGACACCCTTCTTTGGTAGGAGATTCAGGAGTCGCAAAGCTGTCTGGGGAAGTAGGCCTGCCCTGTTAAGTTAAAATCCAGGGCACATGCACAGAACAGTTCCCAAAGGCCTGCGTGTGGACTTCTCACAAGAACACGAACTGGTTTTTGATAGGATGGCATGGACCTGGCGTCAGCCTGAGGAATGGGTGATACAAGCGAGACAGTCTCTGCCCCTGTGTTCTGTCTTGCATGGTGGCCACCCTTGTGCCTCGTTTCCTACTTTTACCTGGCTCAGAATCATTCCGCAGAGCCTGTTTCTTTTCTTATCTTCAATAAAACTGCTACCATTTGTGCTTGTCATGATGAATTTTTGCTCAGGACAGAAAGAACCTAGAGACAATCTCCAGGAGACTCTAGCGTCCCAAAATCCAGTAACAGTTCTTGCTAGGATGATCAAGTTCTGTAAAACAGGCATGAACCCTGAAGGGGCACAGCAATCAGAGGAGCCATGTGTGAGAAGCTGGTGTTCGAGTGGGCATGAGGCTGAAGGTACCCGGTCCTCTGCATGCCAGGGGCAGGTGTTTGGAGTCCAGTATTAGCTCTGGGGATTGCTGAGTGACCAAGGCACAGATCTTTTACGTAGAGATGTCATGCATGTCCCTGGGTATTTTTTCAAACTCTAATTCGAGAGCTGTGTTCATCAACTCTCTCAGAAATTTTGTGAACTATCTAGTGCCTTTTAATAATTATCTTGCTGGGATCGAAACTGAATTTGATGGATTGCATTTTCTTGTTTACAATTAAGAACTGTAATGTGAAATGTGATTGAAAAATTCAAAGATGTGTTGTGGACGTGTAACTACCCCCATGATGAGAGCAATCACTACATCCTGCAGATGGGCACTAAGGATGAACATTTTAAAAATATGGTGCGTTTGAATAAAAATGTATTTAAATAACATTGTCATTAATCCCCCGCACTTCAAAATGCTTGCCCTCACTTCAGAAACACTTATCCCATTACTCTTCCCACTGTCTGAAGCTGTTCTGGAAGTCCTTTTGCTTTCTCTTTTAAGCAATGAAACAATGGTACAAAACCCATAAACCATATTACAATAAACAATAAAAACAATGGTACAAAATTTCAAACAAGATTGTAAGACAGTAACAATGGTTAGTACATTGTGTATTGTTATCTTCAAAGTAGTTGCTCATATTATAAGACATAGGCATGAAAAATGCATCAAACAATAGAAGCATAAGCTTTTCTTTATAATGAGCTAATAGCAATGAGTCCTCTTCTTTGAGTATCTTTAGTTGTGCTGTTATCATTGCCTTGAGGTCCTGATTTGATTCAAAACATTTACTTTTCATGGTTCCTTTGACTTCAGGGAAGAGCCAGGAGTCATGTGGTGCCTAAGCTGGTGACTGAGGCATTCATGGTATTTTCAGGCATGTCCATTGCCATTGGATGGCTCTCAGCAGCAGAGTTTGTTGTGGTTTTTTTTTTTTTAACATACTCCGTAAGGACACTCATGAAAGAGGACTTGAAGAACTGCTTCAGAAACTGGCAAAGATGTGCTCACTTCGGCAGCACATATATTAAAATTGGAACGATACAGAGTAGATTAGCATGAGCCCTGCTCAAGGATGACATGCAAATTCGTGAAGTGTTCCATATTTTTGCTCATGGTTAGGAAGAACTAACGTTGTGAAAATGTCCATATTACCAAAATGGTTGTACAGATTCAAAGCAATTCCCATTAAACTACCATTAGCATACCTCACAGATCTAGAGAAAATATGCCTCAAATTCATCTGGAACCAGAAGAGACCCAGAATAGCAAAAGCAATCCCGGGCAATAAGGACAAGTCAGGTGGAATCACAATCCCTGACCTGAAATTATACTACAAAGCTACTGTAATAAAATCAACCTGGTACTGGCTATAAAACAGACCTGAGGATCAATGGAACAGACTAGAAGATGCAACCATAATGAAAAACCCACTCAGCCACCTAATATTTGACAAAGGGGTCAATCAAACTCACTGGAAAAAAGATGGCCTCTTTAATAAATGGTGCTGGAAAAACTGGCTTGCCTATTGCCGAAAACTGAAAATAGACCCAAGTCTATCACCATGCACCAAACTCAGGTCAAAATGGATCACAGACCTCAACATTAAAACAGAAACTCTAAATCTATTGGAAGAGAAAGTAGGTAAAAATCTTGAAGACATAGGAGTAGGCAGAGAGTTCATGAACAAAAATGAAACGGCAAGGGAAACACTGCAAAGAATCAATAATTGGGACCTCATTCTACTGAAAAGTTTTGTACATCTAAAGAAATCACCAGAAGGAAGATGGCAACCAGGTGAGCGGCAGAGGGAATCTTTCCCAGAGACCGATCCTTTGCGTGCGGGTGCCTGGTCCGTGGATGCAAAATTCCAATGGATCGGGCTGCTCTCCGCGGCCTGAGCGTTAAAGGGCCGGCTGGACAAGCCGTGTGGTGAGAAGTGGGCGGATCCTGAGAGCTGGGTGCCCGAGGGATCGGTGCTGCGCTTGGGCCGCAGCTCGGCTCAAATCGTGTACAGCCGAGAGAGCGATTGTGGCAGGACAGACGCCTCCAGCTCCTGAACCCGATCGGCTAGGAGACGGCTATAACCAGGATTTGTTGGAGGCAGCGGAGCAGAGGAAACTCAGAGAACACACTACTGGGACAGATTGCGCCAATCTGGGCAGCGATTCCAGGATCCTGCTCAGAGCCCTGCCCCCGCAGCTGGCGCCGTGCGAACTGGAGCAGCTGCGATCAGCGGGATTTCTGAGTCGGGAAAAATCTCGATCCAGGGAGATACATCTGAAGGGTATTCCTGTCTGCACGATCCCAGGGGGAGTTGGGGGGGTGCTCTAACTGGTTTTTCCTGAGTCAGGAAAAAGCTCTGCCCAGCGAGTGACATTAAAGGAGCTTTAAGGACTGTGGGATCTCCCGGGTGGGAAGAGCTAGCTAGGCGCCCCAACGGGATTTGTGAGGGGGGAAGGAGCTATACCCAGGGAGGAACACCTGAGTGGCCTGGCTGCAAGGCCCCTGGGGTGGCGAGCTGTTTATACGCCACAGCCAGGGCTCGGGGTAGGGAGTAGAAGGGGAAATCTCAGCAGACAGCTTAAGGGACATTCTCCCAAAGAGAAGGAATCATTGAAGCAGCCTCTGCAGCAGACCTTTGCCTGCTGAACTGCCTGGGGAATTTATAGCTCCACATTTTGAATCTGATACCCAAAAATGGGAAAACAGAGGAAAAAAATGCAGTCTCAAAACTCAACCCCACCCAGAACAAGTTTTGAATGTGAAGATACAGGGGAACCAGGAAGCCACATAACTGCAAGTTATGAAACGATTGCATCTGAAATGAAACAACTCCAACAGGCCATAAAAGAGCTTAAAGCAGAAATAAGCCACATACCCGCAATGATTTCTCAGACAAAAAACGAGCTGAAAACAATGATGGAAGAAATGTTCCATTCACATAGAGAAGAAATGGACAAAAGACTAGAAGAAAATAGGAAACAGATGGAAACGTTACAAGAGCAATTTAGGAATGAATTACCAAGAATGAAACAGGTCCAAAGAGAATGCCAGGATTTGAAAACTAATGCTGAAAGCATGCAAAACCGTTTCAACGAAATCGAAGATAGAATTTCAGAACTTGAAGACAGCATGGCAGCTTATGAGCATGAAAGGAAGAATCTCATGATATCATCAAAGACAAAAGAAAAGTCAATCCAACAGCGGGAAGATGAGGCAAAACGTAATAATATTCGAATTATAGGAGTGTGTGAAACAGCAGGAGATCTCACAAACGATAGAAAAGGAATATTTGATGAAATCATAGCAGAAAATTTCCCAAACAAGGTAAAAGATACTGAAGTTCAGTTAAGCGAAACATATAGAACCCCAATGATCCATAACACAAAGAAAAACACACACAGGCATATAATAGTCAGGATCCAAGATATCCAGCAAAAGAACACAATATTAAAAGCTGCTAGAGAAATGAAACAGATCACCTATAAAGGAAAGCCCATCAGAATCACAGCAGATTTCTCAAAAGAAACCATGAAATCAAGAAGAGCTTGGAGCAAGATACTACAGATTCTGAGACAAAACAACTTCCAACCCAGACTGATGTATCCTGCAAAATTGTCCCTCAAATTGAATGGAGAAATAAAATATTTCCATGACAAAGAACAACTGAAGAACTTCATGAGTGCCAAACAAGCATTGGAGAAAGCACTAAAAGATATTCTAGACAGAGAAAAAAGAGACCACAATCCCAAGAACAGCTATAGAAATAACTCCCTAAACAGAACAAATAATTAAAGAGTCAGCAAAAGAAGGAAAAGTTGAAGTAAATAACATGACCAGAATAAGCCAACATATAACTATGATAACCATTAATGTAAACGGCCTCAACTCAAAAGTCAAAAGGAAAAGATTGGAAGACTGGATTAAGGAACACAATCCAACGATATGCTGTATACAGGAAACACATTTTACTCAAAAAGAAATCCACAGGTTGAAAGTTAAAGGTTGGAAAACAATTCTCCATGCAACAGGTCCCCAGAAAAAAGCAGGGGTAGCTATTATGTTTGCAAACAATGTAA